>CM019148.1:175299850-175352245 GCA_009733165.1 Naja naja | reverse complement strand
GGAGTCCTGCCTATGTGATCGCACAGGGCGGTAGTACTTGATGTCGACAGGAGCTCCCTTAAATATTGCGGACCCATGTCATGGAGGACTTTGTATGTTAGGGTTAACACCTTGAATCTCACCGAGCACAACTGGCAGCCAATGCAGACAGCGCAGGAGGGGGTAACATGGGAGAACCGGGAAACTCCCATCACCACCGCGACGCCGCATTTGCACCAGCTGCCAATCTGGATAGGATGCAAGGGTAGTCCTAAATAGAGAGCGTGCAGTAGTCGAGTCTGGAGATAACAAGGGCATGAGTAACTGTGCGCAGGGCATCGCGGTCCAGAAAGGGCGTAGTTGGCGAACCAAACGGAGCTGGGCAAAAGCCCCCCTGGCGACGGTCCCCACCTGCTCCTCCAATCGAAGCCGTGCATCCAGGAGGACCCCAGATTCCACGCCCCTATCCACAGGGGGCAACCCACTCCCCTATGGTTAAAGATGGATAATCCTGACTGGGCCGCGATGCCGGTATTATTTATTATTTATTTATTATTTATTCGATTGTATGCCGCCCTATTCCTAAGGACTCAGGGCGGCGAACATTAAACAGAGAAAAATTTACAATAAAACAAGATTAAACAGTAAACAAGCCAAATAAATTAAAATAAACCCAACCCCCCCCCCGGGTCATTCAAGGCCGGCCCGTTGGAACAACCAAGTCTTCAGGTCCCGGCGGAAGGAGCGGAGGTCAGGGGCCAAACGGAGATCGACGGGGAGCTGATTCCAGAGGGCAGGTGCTCCCACAGAGAAGCCCTAGCCCTGGGGACCGCCAGCCTACAATATGACTGACGGCACCCCAAGGAGGCCCCTCCTATGAGAGCGAACAGGGCGATCGGAAAGTGATGCTGGCAGGAGGCGTTCCCGCAAGTACCCTGGACCCAAGCCATTAAGGGCTTATAAGTTGTAACTAATACCTTGAAGGCGACCCGTGAGGCAACCGGCAACCAATGCAAGCCGCGCGAGGAGGGGTGTAACATGGGAGTATCGGGATACCCATCACAACCGCCGGCTGCATTCTGCACCAGCTGGAGCCTCGGATCGTCCCAAGGGAAGCCCCATGTAGAGCGCATTGCAGTAGTCAATCCTAGAGGTGACAAGCGCATGAGTAACCGTTCGAAGGGCATCTCGGTCCAAATAGGGCGAAGCTGGCGAACCAGCCGAACCTGGGCAAAAGCCCCCTGGCCACAGCTCCCACATGCTCCTCCAAACCGAGCCGTGAGTCCAGGAGGACACCCAGGTTTCTCGCCCTATCCACGGGGGCAACACCTCTCCCCCCATGACCAAAGATGGTACATCCAATAAAGACCGAGATGCGGTAAGAACAGCCACTCCGTCTTGGTGGGGTTGAGCTGAAGCCTGTTACTACCCATCCAGACCAGTACCGCCTCCAGGCACCGGGACATCACGGAGAGAGCATCACTGATCTGGCCTGGGGTGGAGATATAAAGCTGGGTATCATCAGCATACTGATGATACCTCACCCCAAACCTCGGATGATCTCACCCAGCGGTTTCATGTAGATATTAAACAGGAGGGCGAAAGGACAGACCCTGCGGCACCCCACAAGTGAGGGGTCTCGGGTCGACCTCTGCCCCCTGCCAACACCGACTGCGGCGGCCCGAAAGGAAGGAGGAGAACCAACGCAAAACGGTTCCCCCACCCCAAACCTCTAAGCCGCTGCAGAAGGATACCATGGTCGATGGTATGAAAGCCGCTGAGAGATCTAAAAGGACTAGGACAGAGGAAAAACCCCTGTCCCGAGCCCTCCAGAGATCATCCACCAGTGGACCAATGCTGTCTCTGTGCTGTGTCCGGCCCCTGAAGCCCGACTGATACAGATCTAAATACTCAGTTTCCTCCAGGAACAAGGGAAGCTGCTGAACCACACGCTCTCAACAACCTTCGCTAAAAAGCGGAGGTTGGAGACAGGACGATAGTTGTTCAAAACGGCCGGGTCCAAGGCAGGCTTCTTGAGGAGGGGCCTCACCACCGCCTCTTTCAAAGCGGCAGGAAAGACTCCTCACTCAGAGAAGCATTAACAACTGCCTGGAGCCAGCCGCACGTACCTCCCTGGAGGCATATACCAACCAGGAGGGCACGGGTCCAATAAAACGTGGTGGAAGACAGCCTCCGCATGATCCTGTCCACCTCATCGAGGGAGACCAGGTCGAATCAACCAGGTAGAATCCACCAGACTCATCGCCACCCCATCATCAGACCACTGCAATCAGAGTCCAAGCCAGCACGAATTCGAGCGATTATCCGCCAGATGTATACTAAATTCCTCTGCCCTGCCCTGCAATGGGTCATCCCCCACCCCTCAATTGAAGGAGGGAGCGGGTCACCCGAAACAGGGCAGCAGGGCGATCATCGGCAGACGCATCAGAGCGGAGAAGTAAAGCACGCCTCGCGTCCTGATTGCTTCCAGATAGGTCCTGATATAGGATCGCAACTGGACACCGGTCGGATTCGGAGTGGCTGGCCTCCATCTGCTCTCCAGGCATCTTCTCCGCCGTTTCATCCCCGGAGCTCCTCGGAGAACCAGGGAGCCCATCGGGGTCTACGGGGGGAAGAGGCCGCAAGGGGACAACCCGGTCGAGCGCCTCGACGCCGCCCTTTGCCAGGCGGCCGTCAGCGTCTCGGCCGAGCTGTGGTCGAGGGAGGCGGGCAAGAACCCCAGCGCCGTCTGAAACCTATCGGGTCCATTAGGCGCCTGGGGCGGAACCATCGTATAGGCTCCTCATCCCAGCAGCGAGGGACAGCCAATTGAAAAACCAGCCGCAGGAGATAGTGATCAGTCCACGATAAAGGGAGGGGGTAGATGGAGAACCCTCCCCCAGATCACTACACCACTGCCCCGAGATAAAAACCAGGTCAAGTGTGTTCCCCCCTCGTGGGTGGGTCCATGGATCACCTGGGTCAGGTTCATGGCTGCCATGGATGCCATGAACTCTGAGCTAAACCCGACGCCCCCCCAGTGACGGCAGATTAAAGTCCCCAGAACTATAAGCCTAGGGAACTCCACCGCCACTCCGAGAGGCGTCGGCAGCCCAGGCAGGGCCGCCGCCACGCAGCTGGGGGATAGGTACGTTAGCAGCAAACCAACCGACCACCGGGCCCAATCTCACGAGGAGGGTCCACACCCGACCCATCTGCGGGACAGTGACCTCCCTTGGAAACAGGGTCTCTCTAACAATTATGGCTACCCCTCCGCCCCGTCCCTGGGCCGAGGGACCGGTACAGCACCCGGAAGCCTGGGGCATAAATCACATAGAGGGACACCCCCCTCCGGGCCCACCCAGGTCTCAGTAATGCACGCCAGGTCCGCAGCCCTCCTCCTCTATGAGTTCACGGAGGAGGGATGACTTATTGACTACGGACCTGGCATTCAAATATACCAGTCTGAGCCCAGAGACCACGTCTCCCAAGACCCAGGGGAGCGGGAAGCGACCTGGGGGTCGGAGCGCGCCACCGCCACGTAGACATCGGGGGCGCGCCCAGCACATAATTTGGCCCCTGTCCCCTCCCCCTGCCATAACCGATCACCCTGTCGATGGACAACCCTGCCCTCTCCCGCAGACCCCGAGGCCCCCACCCACCACCCACCCGCCGAGACCAGCAAAGCCGGCCTGGAAGAGCTGTATAGACCCGCAATTCGAACACCCACCCCCTCCCTAACCCCTTAAAACAACGAATTAAAAATTTTAAAAGCTTCCCTTTATTCCAAATTTAAATTTAGCCCTCTGGTTGCGCCATGCCACCTCTCCGGATCCCAAGATCCGTCATTGAGGTAGGCTCTCGATAACCCAAAGGGCCACTCCAAAGACAGAGGAACAGTCTGGAGGGCCCGTAGCTCCAACGATGAGTAGGCTAGCATCTATCATTCAAAAGGGGAAAGAAGGGCAAAACAGTCGGAATATAGCATAGATGGAACACACAAAAAGGACCGGGCATCCAAGGCCAAACCCACTCAGTCTTGGCCGGGTTGAGACGAAGCATGTTTCCGTTCATCCAGATCCGTACCGCATCCAAGCACTGGGTCATCAGGGAGAGGGCATCACCGATCTGGTTCGGGGTGGAGATATACAGCTGAGTATCATCTACATATTGATGGAAACTCACCCCGAAACCACGGATGATCTCACCCAGCGGCTTCATATAGATGTTAAATAGCAGGGGGGAGAGGACCGACCCCTGAGGGACCCCACAAGAGAGCACCCTCGAGGTGGACCTCTGTCCCCCCGCCAGTACCGACTGCGACCGCCCCGAGAGGTAGGAGGTGAACCACTGGAGTACAGTGCCCCCTATACCCAACCCCCAGAGGTGTTGCAGAAGGATACCATGGTCGATGGTATCAAAAGCCGCTGAGAGGTCTAATAGGACCAGGACGGAGGAAAAACCCCTGTCCCGGGCCCTCCAGAGATCATCCATCAGTGCGACCAATGCCGTCTCCGTGCTGAAACCAGGATGGAAGCCCGATTGATACGGATCCAGGTAGTCCGCTTCATCCAGGAAAAGTGGAAACTGCTAAGCCACCACACTCTCAACAACCTTCACTAAAAAGCGAAGGTTGGAGACTGGTCGAGAGTTGTCTAACACGGCCGGGTCCAGGGCAGGCTTCTTCAGGAGGGGTCTCACCACCGCCTCCTTCAAGGCGGTGGGAAAGACACCCTCCCTTAACGAAGCATTGACAACTGCCCGGAGCCAGCCGCAGGTGACCTCTCTGGCGGCATAAGCTAACCAGGAAGGGCACGGGTCCAACAAACATGTGGTGGAACTCAGGCCGCATAATCCGTCCACTTCATCCTCAGAAACAGGATCGAACTCATCCCAAATCACACTGGCCAGACTACTTGCATCCCAATCCTCAGACCACTGCAAATCAGAGGACAACCCGCTCCGAATTCGAACGATCTTATCCGACAGATATTGACCAAACTCCTCAGCTCTTCCCAGAACGGGTCCGCTCCCTCCCTGGATGAAGGAGAGAGCGGGTAACCCAAACAGGGGCGGGCGGTTATCTGCGGACGCTATGAGAGTGGAGAGATAAGCCCTTCTCGCCACTCTCATAGCAACCAGGTAAGTCCTAACATGGGCTCTTAGCTGGGCTCGATTGGCCTGGGAGCGGGTGGACCTCCACCTGCTCTCTAAGCCCCTCCGACGACGTTTCATCTCCCGGAGCTCCTCCGTATACCAAGGAGACAACCGGGATCCACGACGTGTGAGGGGTTGCATGGGGACAACCCTGTCAAGGGCATCCGACGCAGCCTGTTGCCAAGCAACCACCAGATCCTCGACAGAGCTGTGGGCAAGGGAAGGGGGAAAAAACCCCAGTTCCGCCTGGAACCGCTCCGGGTCCATAAGGCGTCTGGGGCGGAACCACCTAAGTGGCTCCTCCTCCCAGCAGTGGGGGGCGGCCTGTTGGAAGACCAGCCGTAGGAGATAGTGATCAGACCATGGAACGGGCAGAGCTGTAGAAATAGCTTGCCCTCTGTCACTTCGCCACTGCTCAGAGACAAAACTAGGTCAAGAGTATTTCCCCCTCATGGGTAGGGCCCTGAATTAATTGGGTCAGGCCCATGGTTTCCATAGTCGCCATGAATTCCTGGGCCAATCCCGACGTACCCCCCAGGGAAGCCATGTTGAAGTCCCCCAGAACTACAAGACTCGGGAACTCCACCGCCACCCCCGAGAGGATGTCCAGAAGCCCAGGCAGGGCTGCTGTCACACAGCTGGGGGAAAGGTATGTGAGCAGCAAGCCCACCTGACCATTAAGCCCCCACCTCAGGAGGAGGGTCTCACTCCCACCTATCTCTGGCATATTTAGGCAATTAGGGCAAAGAAACTATGCTGAGTTGGCCACACCCACCCAGCCACATGACCACCACCCCAGTCATTAGGGCAGTGAGCCCCTTGCTAAAAAGTTTGAAGCCAACCCCTGATTATCTCCCCAAAACAACCCTGTCAGGTGGGTTGGGCTGAGAGAGAATTGCTTGAATTGTGTTATGATAATGATGATGATATCCATTCAGTGTGTCTGATTAGCTTTCTCTCCATATCTTTCATGGTGCATCAAACTGGTGGTAGACTTTAGGAGAAACCCTCCCATACTACCACCTCTTACAATACGGGACAATACAGTATGAACAGCAGAGACCTTCTAATTTCTAGGTTCTACTATATCACATGACCTAAAATGGACATCTAACATCAAAAACATCATCAAAAAAGCACAACAAAGAATGTTCTTTCTGCGCCAACTCAGAAAGCTCAAACTGTCCAAGGAGCTGCTGATACAGTTCTACAGAAGAATTATTGAGTCTGTCATCTGCACCTCTATAACTGTCTGGTTTGGTTCTGCAACCCAACAATACAGACACAGACTTCAGAAGATAATTAGGACTGCAGAAAAAACAATTACTATCAACCTGCCTTCAATCGAGGACCTGTATACTGCATGAGTCAAAAGAGGGCTATGAAAATATTGACAGACCTCTCACATCCCGGATGTGCTGGTTAAACAGTATATAGTTAGTTTGGGAATGAGAGCTGTCCCCTTAAGGGAATGCCTCATGGGAAATGTAGTTAATGCCTCATGGGAGATGTAGTTCATGTCATGTGGTCACATCTGTAATCCTGATTGGTCACTGAATTGACCTCTGGTTGGGTTTGGGGAGTTTTGGTCATTCTTACCTGGACCCAGCATTGTGCTGGAGTCTTCCCTTGCTGTATCATTATGGGATGAAGATAACTATCTTTTCACACTATGAAGACAACAATTCAAAGATTGGACATTAGGTGAATCTCAGCGTAACTGTGAGTTATACCTTGAGGATGCCTGATATAATCCAATAAAGTATCTGTGTATGGAAGGCTTTGTAGTGTTGGACTGCCTGTCTCTATGTTCAGCCAGAAAATTAGAGACTTGCCACAGGACATAAAGTGTTTCAACTCCTTCCCTCAAAATGATGCTATAGAGCACTGCACACAGAACAACTAGACACCATCACTCTGCTAAACAAATAATTCTCTCAACACTATCCAACTATTTACAAAGTCTGCATTACTATTACTATTCATCTTCTCATCACTCCTTATCACCCCTCCCCTCCCACTTATGACTGTATGACTGTAACTTTGTTGCTTGTATCCTTATGACTTACATGGACCTTTTCCTAGTATGATTTGATTGCTTATTGTACCCAGTGACTATTATTAAGTGTCTTATGATTCTTGACTCTTGATGAATGTATCTTTTCTTTTATGTACACTGAGAGCATTTGCACCAAGACAAATTCCTTATGTCCAATCACACTTGGCCAATAAAGAATTCTATTCTATTTTATTTCCACATTTTTCTATCTTGCACTACTACTTCTGGATCTGGCTGGTGTCAGCTTTGAAGGTGTCCAGCCACTGTGTTTTTTGTTGGCCTGTTTTCCTTTTACCATTAACTCTTCCAAACGTCATTGTTTTCTCCAGTGAATTCTGCCACGTGACTTATGAATAAGTGAAACACAGTGTTGTTCCTTTCACTGACATATCTGGCATAATATGCTCCAGTATGTCTTTCGTACCCACCGTTGCTGTGCAAGGAATGCGAAGGAGCCTTCTCCAGCACCATAGTTCAATTGATTTTCTTTCTGTCTTGCTTTTTTAGAGTCCAATGTTCACAAACATAGATAGGGATAGGGAACACAATAGAGGGGAATAACTTACATTTGATTGCCAGGCTGATGTTCTTGCTTTTCCATATTTGGCTCATGTTCATCACTGCTGTGCAACCCAGTTCAATCTGGCATTTTATTTCTCAGCTGCATTTACTGTTTTGAGCAATCTGCAACATTAGGAAAGTGAATTTTTCCACACATTCTATCTCTTCACCATCAAATTTCATTTTAATATTTCCATTCCTTACAGTGGTCATTAGCTTGGTTATTTGATGTTCAGAAAGAGGCTAAAATTGTCACTTGCTTCTTTGATTTTCTTGAACAGGTTGTTATGGGCCTTCTTTGACTTTCGAGAGAAGAGAAGGAGGAGGAAGAGAGGAGAAAGTGGAACAAAGATTGTTGATGTCTCATTTTTTCTTTTTGAGGAGCTCCTCAATTCAATTCAAGTTCAACTTTAGTATGTACAATTAAGAAGAGTAGAAAGATCTGATCCATGATGTGGATATGTAGTCTAGAGAATAATTTGAATCTATATACCAAAATTAATGTTATTTCTTGCTGTAAAATTAATAGTTCTAAACAAAAACCAATTAATTTAATTTCAAGGTGTCAAAACAATTTTCTGGGGCAGTTAGGATAGAGCCCAAAGAAAATTCTCAGATGTTTGAATGTAAATATATTACTATTTTGGGTTGCAAAAATTTAAGCAACCATAAATGCCAATGGTTAAAACTTTTTTTTTAATTACATTTATATGCCGCCCTTCTCCGAAGACTCAGGGCGGCTTACAGTTTTTGGGATACAACCCAATGCGCTCAGCAATAGCCTTCCTTCCATTGTATATGCCTGCTTATTACTAAGCGGCATTTTTACAAAGTCAGCTTATTACCCCCAACAATCTTGGGTCCTCAATGGTTAAAACTTTGTGTACTTTCTGCTGCTATCCCATGGTCATGCAGATTTTTGTAGCTGATATTGTATGCTAGACCCACATAACACAACTCATAAACTGGGGATGTTCAAGGATTGGTATTTTGAAGAATATGGAATTACTAGTGAGATGCACTAATGAGTAAATGCATCAATTCCAGTTTGACCTTTATAACTGAGTGAAACCTATCATAAAGGGTAATTCAATTTTGACAATTGAAAAGCAATACCTTTGCTGGAGAATTTGGTAGGGTATGATATATGTACCCTATATATGTATAATTTCGTGCACTTAGATTATCATTATCATTGATGCAAAGCAGGGAGGAGCAACAAAGCAGGGAGGAGCATGTTTTCATCTTTACATACTGGATTACTGCCCTAACACTCCTCCTTAGTTATTCAGAAAAGTAATCCTAGAACTTTCATGTATAAGAGAGCATTAGATTATAGGAAACTAGCTATTCAAGATGTAGAATAAGAAGGTATTCCCGGTATGAATAATGGGTTCAAGTAGTGTAAATTCTTCACTGCTAGAGACTTTCCCAAGACTTTCACGGAGACCCTGGTCTGCTCCCTCCTCAAAAAAAAGTGCCTGGGCAATTTTGGTCCAGTCTCTCACCTTCCCCTTTTAGGAAAACTGTTAAAAATTGCTGCGTGGCAGCTTGTGTTGGTGAAATGGATCTGAACCTCCTTCCAGTGAGATTTCAAGCTCACTATGGATCAGAAACAGCATTACTTGTATTTGCTGATGATCTCTGGTGAAAGTGGGATGGAGATAATGCATTCATTCTTGTTCTCCTTCACCCCTCAGTGATCTTTGATGCCATTGGCCATGGTATCCTTTTGGGCCAGCTGCAGGATATAGAGCTAGGTGGTGCAGACTTGCACTGGTTTGACTCCTTTTTCCAAGGCTGGGCCCAATTGTATTGATAAGAAGTGAGAGGTCCAGTCCATAGCTGCTCCATTGTGGTGTGTCTCAGTGCTTAGAGTCTCCACTCTTTTTCAACATCTACATGAAGCCCCTGGGTGAAATCATCAGCCATCAAGGAATGAGGTACTATCAATATGCTGATGATATTCAACTTTACATTTCCATCCATGGTGACCCAAGTGATACTGCCCTCTCACAATACCTGATGTTTGGGAGGGGGGTCTGTCAAGTCCCCTTCTGGGATGCTGCCATTCTGATGGAAGAGGGGAGGAGGAGACTATTGGGGTTGCATTCTTTGCATGCCTTCACTTTTGCTGTAACCACATGGGATTTAGGGAGGCAGACTATCTTGAAGACAGGTGGACTTCCTCCCAGCCAGTTCTAGCCTGACACCAAGGTCGCTGCATCCTGGGGATGAATTGCTATTAAGCTAATGCATTGAAGTTCTCAAAACACCTATGCAACATTGCATTGGCTACCGATGGACTAGTGAAGGGGGTGGAGTTTGAATTGAGAAGAATAGCTTAATGCTTCATGGGGAAGATTCCACCTGACTTGTCTGCAATCACTTTCTCTCAGTAAAAGTTCCTTTTCATAGCTACTTGTTTCAAGAGTTATGCTTTCCTGAGGGAGTAGCTGAGGCAGATCCTTATAGGGTCTGGATGGGGACAACAAGCTTCAACTTGAATCCTGGTAAGATTGAATGGCTTTGGATGTGTGGAGCTTCAGGATCTGGGACTTTAACATCTTTTATTCTGCATGGATTACACTGCCCCACACAGATCCAGTGCACAACTCAGGGGTTATACTGGACTTTCGATTCCTGCTCAAAAGTGGCAATAGTGACTAGGAGAGTCTTTGTGCAATTTTGTGTTGTGCATCAATTTGGACCTTTCCTAAATCATGAATCCCTGTGCTCAATCCCTCAGGCCTGGTCACCTCACATCTGGATTACTGCAAAAGTACTCTACATGGGGCTACCTTTGAAGGATATTTGGAAGCT
The DNA here is from genome assembly GCA_009733165.1 of Naja naja. Lineage (NCBI taxonomy): Eukaryota > Metazoa > Chordata > Lepidosauria > Squamata > Elapidae > Naja > Naja naja. Next base: position 175,341,666 of record CM019148.1, on the reverse strand, counting down.
ATCACTGGCACAGAATGCAAATGCATAACTCAGACTTGGGGCCCATAGGGCAGTCTTGTTACACTGATATTGCACAAGCTACACGAGGTTGCCAGTTTGCTTCCTGATCCACTTCAAGGTTATCACCTTTAAAGTCTTCATGGCATGGGTCCATATCTGAAGAACCGCCTCCCCAGAATGGGATTGGCTGGCCCAATCCACACTGACAAAAGGTCCATGTTGCAGACCACTTTGATCAGGGACTTCTAGCTGCCAGGATCCAGGAGAAGAGACTTATTTGTTGTGTCTCTCACCCTCTACAACATTGTGCCTCCTGAAGTGAGAACTGCACCCACTTTTTAGCCTTCCAAAAGGGCCTGAAGACCTGGTTCTTCCAATTGAATTGAGCTAGGCATCTTTTCAAGAAGATTTGGGTTTTAGAACATCACCTTCCAAAAGTAGTTAATAGGTGTATTGCATCCTTGTTATATGCAAATGATATAGCACTTTTATCAGAAATGCAAATTAGACTTGGATGAGCTCTGAATATTTGGCTAGTTATTACTCTGAAGAAACGTTTGAAATCAAGGATGGTAAAACTAAGATTGTTAAGTTTGCATGAAGACTCAGACGCGAAGAGCTTCAGTGAAGAGTTTATTAAGTGACTACAGCTCGAATGGACCCAACGTGGCTGGGCTACGGCTGCTTCTTATAGCCAGCAGCCGTAGTTGCCAGCCAATCAGAGTGCAGGGTTTTTCCCGCACTATTTAAACCAATCCCATTTGACATTTTACAAGAGCAGTTCAAAATAAACCAATAACATTCAAACCTACATACATAACACCCCTCCCCACTAGGTTCAGTCCATACCAAACCCCAACCTATCTAATGTGTTCTTTTAAATAGGTGGGGCTCTTGCTGCGTTGAGACCTTCGTGGTTCATAAGTTTTAACATTCTCACCCAGTGAGAGAGGAAATGTGTCTGCTGGCATTTCCCCATTGGGACTTCCTGTGAAAGAAGACCCTGTTTGACTGTTAGAATCTGGTCTCTCCTCCCAACCCATCTCCATCCCAATGTCAGCACCCAAATCAGGTAGTGATGTGTAATCTTCCACTTCTAAGGATGGATTTTGGTATTGTGACAGGTTTTGGAATGGTTCCTGTCATAATGGCTCATTACACCTGGGGTTGATTCTTGCTTGCTGATTTTCCTCCTGTTCCTCCCCTTCCCCCCTAGAATTGACATCAGGTGAGGGAACTAGAGAGGAACAAGTGCGATGTTCCTGAGAGAACCTGGATCTAAGTTGATCAATGTGCCTGCTCCAGCGGAGTTCATCCTCTGTTTGCACCCTGTAAGAACGAGGGCCTGTGATCTGAGTTATCTCAGCAGGAGTCCACAAAGGTTCACCTATAAGGTTCTTAGCATAAACAGAATCACCCACACTGAATGTGCGAACTTTGGAAGTGGAATCTAGTGGAGCGTTGGGTGCGTAAGTGGGATGAAGGCGGTCAAGGGAAGACCTAAGTTTCCTACCCATCAACAACTCTGCTGGGGATAAGTTATTAGATGGGTTAGGAGTGATGTGCTGAACACTAAGAAGTTTTTCAACTTTCTCAGTGATATCCCCAGGACCCAGTTGCTGAAGCTTCTCCTTGGTAAAACGTACCATGCGTTCAGCCTGGCCGTTAGCCGAAGGGTGCCCAGGGGCTGTCAGGGCATGTCTGATACCCTGTTGTGCTAAATAGGATTCAAAAAGGTTGGATGTAAATTGAGGGCCATTGTCAGAGACAAGAACATCAGGTAACCCATGGGTTACAAAAAGTTTTTTGAGCTGTTTGATGACAGCATCAGTTGTGGTGGATGTCATGGGGATTACCTCTAGCCATTTGGAATATGCATCTACTATAATAAGAAAGGTGTGCCCTCTGGTAGGGCCAGCAAAATCAATGTGAATCCTGGACCACGGGCCCTAGGACATTCCCATTCCTGTGGGGGCGAGAGGTGGGCAGGCCTGACTACCTGACAGTTGGACAAGATGCAACCCAGTTTTCAACCATTTTGTCAATACCTGGCCACCATACATAACTCCTGGCCAATCCCTTCATCCTTACAATACCAGGATGACCCTCATGTAACATTTCCAAAACCTCTCTTTGCAGTTTTGCAGGAATAACCACCCTGTTACCCCACAAAATACATCCTCTTAATACAGATAATTCAGTTTGCCTGGACTTAAAAGGTTGGGCAAGGTGAGGTAGATCTTGAAGAGGCCAACCTTTCTTAATCCAGCCTATAACAGGAGCCAACACAGTGTCTTTGGCAGTCTCTCTGGCAATTTCAGCAGCATGAACTGGAAGCTTGGCAACAGTTTCTAGGAAAAAGGTGTGTGTTTCAGGTTCAAAGTCCTCCATGTGGCAAGGAAGTGGGCAACAACTCAGTGCATCAGCATGTCCAATGTCCTTGCCAGGCTTGTGGATAAGTTTGTATGAATAAGCAGCAAGAAATTCAGTCCACCTCAGCATTCTTGGTGACAGGATAGTAGGTAGGCTTGTCTCCTGCCACAATGCCTAACAAAGGTTTGTGATCTGTAACAATGGTAAATGTTCTCCCATACAGTTATTCATGAAATTTCTTAACAGCTGCAACAATTGCCAATGCCTCCTTGTCCAATTGGCTGTAATTCTCTCTGCTTTGGTCAAAGTGCGAGAGTAAAATGCAATAGGGGCTTCTCTCCCACTGGGAAGCCTGTGGCTCAACCCCCCCACTCCAAAGGGGATGCATCACAAGTCAGTACAACAGGCAAATTCTCAGAGAACTGTATCAGTACAGCATCAGACGTGATTAGTCTTTTAATACTGTTAAATGCTGATTGTTCCTTCCTGCCCCAGACCCAAACAGACTTTTTATCAAGTAATCTGTGCAATGGTTCAGCAATGGTTGCCTTCTGAGGTAGGAACATGTGATAAAAGTTAATGAGTCCAAGGAAAGCTTGCAAATCTGTTTTGCATTTAGGTCTAGGGGCTTCTTTGATTGCTTTAACCTTGGCCTTGGCATCTGTAGGGTGGATGCCATGCTTGTCAATCATGTAGCCAGGAACTCAACCTTGTCAGTTTTAAGTGCATTTTTCTTCCTTGACTCTAACCCCACTTCCCTGAATCTGGTAAGGACTTCTCTGAGTCTTTCTTGTAACTGAGTGTCATTTTCAGTGCAGAGATTAACACATCATCAAAGTAAGGCACTACCCCTGGCAGTCCTTGGAGCACCTTTCCATAAGGCTTTGAAAGATGCCTGGTGCCACGCTTACTCCAAATTGTAACCTTTTACATTTGAAAGGCACCTCTATGAGTCACAATGGTTTGGGCCTCTGCAGTGGCATCATCAACTGTTAGTTGTTGATATGCCTGGGCCAGATCCAATTTGGCAAAGACTGAACCCTGCCAAGTGAATGTAACAGATGATGCACCACTGGAACTGGGTATGCGCTCTGCTGCAGCGCATGGTTCAGTGTCCCCTTATAGTCTCCACAGATTCTTACTGACCCATCAGTCTTAACTGGTGTGACTATGGGTGTCTCCCACCTGGAGTGGTCAGTGGGCTCTAAAACCCCTTGAGCTATTAATTTGTCTAATTGTGCATCAATTTTTTCCTTTAAAGCAAATGGGACCCTTCTGGGCTTTAACGAATTGGGGGCCCTGGGATCTAGGTTGAAAGTGATAGGGGTCCCCATATATGCCCAATCCTTCGCTGAAGACCTCTGGAAACTCAGACTTCAAGGCCTCCTCCCATTCAGAGTTGCTCACGTGATTGATGCCAGTCACCTCGATGCCTAGTGGATTGAACCACTCAAGTCCCAGCAAGCTTGGGCGATCCTTGTCCACGATGGTCAGGGGCAAACGTTTGGTGTGGCCTTTGAACTTCACGTTGAATTCTCTTGTTCCTTGGTAGTCTTTAGAGTCAGTGCTTGCTTCTGGAAATGTTTCTTCTGAATGTTGGGAAGTAGCCTGTGAATAGTGTCCCATGACACCATAGATAAATAGGAGCCTGAGTCCACTTCCATTTGGCAAGGCCTTCCTTCAATGAATACCTTCACATGTACTTTTCTGCTTCTCAAGGGTGAAGAATGACCAATGGTGACTGTTTGATGAGTTTCATTCTTCCCATTTGCTTCTGAGTTGTGCCCCATTTTCTCACTGAAGTTGTTGGGCTTGAATTCTTTCTCAGGAAATTTCTTCCTACTAGGTGGAGTTCTGGATGATTTGCAGACTCTTGCTAGGTGACCTCTTTTCTCACAACGTAGGCAGATGGTGTCTAAAACTTGCATTCAGTGCGGGGTGGCCCCCCACAGCCTCTGCAATAAAATTCTTGCCTCTTTTTTTTTTTTTTTTTCCTTTTCTTCTCCATTCTGAGTCTATAAATTCCTTCCTCCACCTCACTACAGTCTGAATCAGAATCTATTTGCTCGCAATGGGTTGTTGTGGACTTTTCCACATCAGAATGGCTTGAGGCCTTGTTAATTTTCTTCATGGCTGCTGCTGAGGACTTGGTTGCTTCCGCTGAAACAGCTTCCTCTATGGCCTCCTTAAACGTGATCTTAGGTTTCATTAGTAATTTGCTCTGTAAGACCTTATCTTTAAGGCCTAGGACAAACCGATCGCATGGCCTCTTCTAAGTTGGTAAACTCACAAGCACCCCCAATGTCCCTTAAACTTGCCACGAAGTCGTTAACATTTTCGCCCCTTGATCCCGACAATAAAATTCATGTCTCTTAATGAGGCACGATACTTGTGGGGCGTAATGGGCTCTTAAAAGCTTTTCTAAATCAGGCCATTCCATTACCTTCAAGTCTGCAGCTCCCGCCAATGCCTTCGCCATCTTGAAGACTGCCGGACCGCAGTGCGTGAGAAATACTGCCCTCTTCCGCTTCTCGGGGATGTCGGTGAGGTCGTTTCCTTCCAAATACATTTGGAAGCGATCCGCATCGATTCCCAGTCTTCTGCTGCCGGATTGACGGGCTGGGGGTTGTTCAGTGCAGCCATCTCGCTCTTCTGCTTGTCTTCCGCGTCGTCGCTTCTTCAGGGGAATCCCATCCTCATCGCCAGTGTTAAGTTTGCATGAAGAGTCAGACGTGAAGAGCTTCAGTGAAGAGTTTATTAAGTGACTACAGCTCGAATGGACCTGACTTGGCTGGGCTACGGCTGCTTCTTATAGCCAGCAGCCGTAGTTGCCAGCCAATCAGAGTGCAGGGTTTTCCCGCACTATTTAAACCAATCCTATTTGACATTTTACAAGAACAATTCAAACTAAACCAATGACATTCAAACCTACATACATAAGGAAGATCATGATCTTTGCAAAAAGATCTAAATTGCCCAGCCGGAGGATAAATGACCAGAACACCAAGCAAGTTAAATTCTTTAAATATTTTGCCATGGTTTTCCATAGCTCTACTAAATGCAGTGCACTTCAAAATTATGTTATTCAAAATGTTTTTAAAAATGGTAGCATGTCAATCATTTCATTTCTCCAGAGGAGCACAATATATTCTAGCAACACTGAAGCTACATTTATCTAAGACTTGCATACAGCTACTCTTTGGTGGTCAGATGGGACCTTATTCTTGTTTTACGCCTCTGGAAGGGTGCAGTCCAAATTCCTAAAAGCTATATTTGAGGGAGTTCACTGTGTGCCAAATGTGGTCCTAAGGAGGATGGCAGGATTATCTAAAGTCAAAACAGGTGCATGGACTTAAATTATAGCACATTGGTTAAAAATACTCTTTTTCTCCACATATTATATTGTAATTTTTTTTCCTTATAGGGGACAATTATGAATCAGTATGGTTCAGGACCATTTCACAAAAACTTCAGTATCTTGGCTTCTCCAGGGAAGCGCTCTTAATGATAGGGCACAAATATGCACTTAGCATATATAAATAATATATCAAAGACCTGGAAATCCAACAAGATTGGTCTGCTCTTCCTAAGTACTGGGTTTTTTTTAGCAAACTCCTCCTTTTAAAGCAGCAGGATACTTATATCATTTAACAGTGTCCAAACTTCAAAGGGCATTCACTTTAGTTTGCTGCAATAAAATTTCCATAGCAGTCTAGCTAAATTTTGCTGTACTGTCTGCAAGTAAATCCTCTTAAACAGACACTGGGTCTGGGAGTGTACAGACCAAAGAAAGGCTGGCCTTCCAGGGAGCAGAGTGACTGTCCTTTGCGTTGTTATTATATTTGTTCAGGAGTAAAATACACTGGATAACATTGAAAGACTACCTCTGAAATGATATAAGCTTTCCTGCCTGAGCAGGGGGTTGGGTTACAAGACCTCCAAGATGCCTTCCAACTCTTTTATTCTACTATTCATATCTTGCTGGATTTATATACATAGCTGAATGGTAATACCAGCAAAAGCTCCCCCAACCCCCACCCTACTTAAATTTTTTCCGTAGACATTGGACCCCATCAGGGAACACATGAGATTTACCTAAGTAAGTTACCACGATTTGTCCAATCTCAGCAAATGTTAGCAAACAGCATTTATGCTTGTTAATCATCAGACTTTACCTATATTGCTGTTCTGTAAGATCCATCATGTGTAGATTTCCTAAAATGGGTTTGGTCCTGGATCTCGGGGAAAGATTGCGTGAGGTTTTATTGCAGGAACTGCCCTTTCAAAAGGCATGTTTTTGCAAGAATAAATAATATTAAAATTAGACCAGTTCATTTCCTTTCCTTTTAGTGAGCAGTTGTAATAATTACAATGATATCCACAAACTGAAGGGATGCAAGCATGTATTTCAAAGCACTGAAACTTCTGAGCTGCATTTTTAGTCAAGAGAACGACAGAATGAAATACCTCAATAGCATAAGGCTTACCACCAATCACCTGACTATAGATTAATACAGTATACGAGCAGCACTCCCATCTGACTCACCTTTACAGATAGGATCTTATGTTTATTCATTTGTGGAACAGTGCCCTGTAAGGCACCTGAGGCTCTAGCATGAGCAATAGTTACAGATACATTCTGTCCTGGAATATGAACTGACAACCTACCCAGGTGGTTCACATTTCTATGAGCGCTCCCTTCCTGCAACATAAACCCCCAACCAGTTCTCAATAATGCATGCGAGGTCAGCCTTATTACGTATTAAACTGGCATTGAGAATCAGCAAGAAATCATGGGGAAGCTAGGATGCCAAGTTTTGGGGGAAAGCAGAAGGGGCTGGAATGCAACAATGATACCAAACACCAAGGCAGCCTTCCTCAAGGGTGATCTGCTGCTGTGTCTGACTATATCTTCCCATGCTTGTCATCACCATGATGTCACTGTGTGCCTTCTTCCCCTTAGAATACCCACCACCCCAAACCCTTGTCCTCACTCCCCTAATGCATCTATCATTATAGTTCATGTATGCCTTAGAACAAACCCAGTCTCATCAATCTCTGCAGTTTATTTAGAAAAACATTTAGTGTTTTTGTGGTAATGACTTTATTATCCAGAATATGTAATCAGATGGGTCACTATGCTAATTGACAAGTTGGGTCTTTCCTCCTGTTAGATAGCAATTACAGCTGTTTTCCAAGAAAAAGGAAGTTCTTGAATATTGCTGAATCTCATTTGTTACCTGAGTTAATATTTTGACCAGAATTTTCTGATTATATTCTTTCATATAATTTATAGGTTATTATCATTCATCTTCTAAACAACACATGAAATGAAGACAATACTGGATTCTTTGTTAAATTATGCTTCTCAAAATGAAGGGAATTCAAGACTGAGAAAACAACTTCTTATAATTTTTCTGCGTCAGATCAGCGTAACACAGCACATGTCTTGTACAGCATGGGAGTGAAGGTAAGTCCAACAACAGGGGTCAGATCCAGGTCATCTTTAGAAGTTCCTGGGGGTGGATGGAAGGTAAATTTCTGCAGGAGGCTGGTGAAGAAGAGGAAGACCTCCATTTTGGCAAGGTTCTCACCTGCGCATACTCTCTGACCTGGAAGAAAGCATAGATAGCCAAAAAAAGGACAATTGTGTTTATTGGTTTCTTAAACTATTTCACAGGGTTTCCCAATATCCCATGGTCATGGAGTGACCAGTATATAGGAAAACAATAACAGACCAAAGATGTGGAAAGAAGAAATAATGCAGTAAAGAAATGGAGACAGAGAATTTTTCCAACTAATAAATGGCAACAGATTTCTGAATCTGAAAATAAAGTCAAAAAATTAATACCAGCACTAGTAACGCCCCTCCTTTAACTTTCTAAGTATCACACTTCATTAGCCTGGCAGATGGAAAACAGGTTCATGTATTATCCTTAAGATTTCTGATTCCAGAAGGGAACAATTAAAATATTGTATGGCAAGGTGCTAGCTCAGATATTTATGGAGCCGAGGTATGTGTTGAGATGAGTGGGTTATTACTCAATTGGACATAATCCAAAAATAACTTTGTGGGGAAGATTTTAGGCCTCTCCAGGGGAACCCTTCTACTTAACTAATTGTCTGCTCTTTGGGGGGAAATTTAGTTCTTGGAATAGAACACAGAAAGGCTTTTTGAAAAGGACTCTAATAAATATCCAATTATGGTGCAGTCATGTATATTTTCATCCTGGCACCATTGCTGGTAATCTTCGATTTATAAAAGTTCATTTAGAGACCCTTCAAAGTTACAATGTTAGTGAAAAAATTGACTCATGACCACTTTTCACACTTAATAATTGTTGAAGCACCTCCATGGTCATGTGATCAAAATTCAAGTGCTTGGCAATTGACTCATATTTATGATGGTTGCAGTGTCCCTTGGTCACCTTTTGAGACCCTGTGACAAAGAAAGGCAATGGGGAAGCCAGATTCACTTAACAACCAGTTCTGCAGACACAAAAAGCATAACACAATTAATAGGTGAACATGGAACGGTTTGTTATGGAAATGAAGAAAAAAAAGAAATAGTACAGAAGTACTACAAGAAATTATATGATCGAGAGAATATTGAAGAAGGAAAAGTTAAACAATATTTGCAAAAAGCAGAACTACCCCAAATAGCCAAGGAAACTAAGATAATGTTAGAAGGGAAAATAACAATGATGAAACTTGATAAATAGACAAAATGGAAAGCCTTGAAAGGCTCCAGGCCCAGATGGGCTACCAATAGAATTCTATAAGACTTTGCAGGAATCTCTAAACATTACAATGCTTGAAGTAATGAATGAGGTTTTGTCAAAAACCAAAATACTTAATTCATGGACAGAGGCTTATATTACTCTTATACCAAAAGAGGATACTGACTTACAACAAATAAAAAACTATAGACTTATATCCCTGCTGAATGCAGACTACAAAATATTTGCCTCAATAATGGCAGAAAGACTTAAATGATATTTGAATCACTTTATACATTCTGATCAAAATGGTTTTCTGCCTAAGAGGCAATAAAAGATAATATGAGAATAATTTTGAATACATTGGAATATTATGAAACACATCCAGAGAAGCAAATGGCCTTGGTATTTTTAGATGCACAAAAAGCCTTTGACAATGTAAATTGGCAATTTATGTTATTGCAAATGGAAGAGATAGGCTTTGGAGAAAGATTCATTAAGGCAATTGAGGCAATATATCATAAACAATCTGCAAAAGTAATGATAAATGGAGATTTGACAGACAATATTAATATTAAAAAAGGAACTACACAAGGATGCCTTCTGTTGCCATTGTTATTTGTACTGACTTTGGAAGTATCAAATAGAAATATTAGGGAAAATAAAAAAATAAAGGGAATGAAAATAAAAAGAAGGAATATAAATTACAAGCATTTGCAGATTATTTGGTCTTCATATTGGAACACCCATTGGAGACAGCCTTCAAATTGATAGAAAAGATTGAAGAATATGGACAGGTGGCAGGATTAAAAATAAATAAAGACAAAACTAAGATCTTAGTTAAGAATATGGTAGAAAAACAAAGAAAAGAATTGACAAACAGACTGAATATCCAGATCACAAACAACGTAAATTACTTGGGAATACAACTAACAGCAAGTTGTGGAACATTAAAGGAAGATAATTATTATAAATTAAAACAACAGATTGCGACAGATTTGAAAAAATGCGAAAATCTACAACTATCTCTAGTAGGGAGAATATCTACAATCAAAATGAACATACTACCAAAGATATTATATTTGTTTCAGATGATTCCAATTAAATTAGGTAAAGAATATTTTGAATACTTGAACAAAATAATGTTAAAATATATATGGCAGGGAAAGAAGGCAAGAATTAAATTAAAATTGTTACAGGATACTAGACTGAGAGGAGTTTTGGGCTATCCAATTGAGAATTATACTACCAGGCAGTAACATTGATGTGGGTGAAAGAATGGATTGTTTTGAGAAATACTAGATTGTTTACACTGGAAGGCCATGATTTACAATTGGGGTTGCATGCATTTTATGGTATAAGGAAAGTAAAGCACATGGGTATTTTAGGAGACACTATATTCAAATGCTTTATTATTAACTTGGGAGAAAATAAGGAAACAACATTATATGAAAATACCAGTCTGGCTATCAACTATAGAGGCATTCGCGTATCCAATTCTTTTTAAAATGGAACACATTGTTAGATATAGTGAAATCTTAAATGAAAAGGGTAAACTCAAAACAAAGGAAGAATTAGATGAACAAGAGATAAAGATGAATTGGTATACATATATGCAAATACATTCTAGATATGATAAAGACAATAAAACAGAAAGGTTTTATAAAGAACTTTTATTTTTGGATATGGAATAGATCTAAATAAGTGGCAGAAACTATGGACTACAAACTATAAACTAACAATGTCAACAGCATATAAAGAGAATTTGTATAAGATGTTTTACAGGTGGCATTTACCTCCAGCAAGAATAGCAAGGATGTTCAAGGATAAATCGGCAAAGTGTTGGAAATGTCATCAGATACCTGGATCTTATTACCATATGTGGTGGATGTGTGTGGAAGCCAAAAGATACTGGACTAAAATACACACATGGTTGGAAAAAATGACAAAAGAGCATATAGATTTGGAACCAGAGATATTTTTATTGGGAATTTTACCTGAAGGTTATAATAGAGAATTGACATATTTGATTATTAATGTTTTAACTGCAGGTAGAATTGTATTTGCTCAAAATGGGAAAAATGAGAAAATTCTGATAGAGGAAGAGGCGATTAAGAAAATAATGGAATGTGCAAAAATGAGTAGATTAACATTAGCAATTAGAGAGCAAGAAGGAAAAGAATATTTTAAGATATGGGATTTATTTTACCAATGGCTAGTTAGAAAAGTGGAAAATTGAGGTATAATTTAACAGTAATGGTATGTTATAATTGATTATTATACACTGACTTTTAATATGAATTAAAACTGGTAAGAACTGAGATATGCTCTAAAGGATGATGTGGATTTGAAAGTAATATCTAAAAATGCTCTAATAATAGTATAATACGACATGGAAAGTTGATCAATGTAATATGAAAGTAAATTTAAATTCAAGAGGGAAAGACTATACATATTGTGCACAAAAATTATGTACCAACTGACACACTGTACAATTGAAAGATGGTTTTATTTTGTTATTTTATGTTTGTATTTGTCTATGTTGGTTGTTAAAAATAAAAAACTCTTTATAAAATTTTTTTTAATGTACTTAATTGAAGCCCTAGTTTAATTTTAATCCAGTCACTTCTCTATAACACTTTTTTAACCATCTTGTTGTATTTTGCTTTTTTGCATTTTATGCTCTGCTATATTGCTGTGACCTAAGAATGAAAGCTTAAGAAAAGCTAATAAAAGTTTTGTATTTCTTTTCTTTTAAGAAGACCCAAAGTCTGTGTGTGTTTGAAGGCTCCAATCAGCCAAGAAGGCTGAAAGACAAGAATCATCCTGGATTGCCAAAATGCAGAGATGCTGATACTGAGTGCAGCAGGAATAACGGTAACTCATGCACAGGGTTGATGATCATCCAGACAGACTTTGGAATCAACTAATCCCTGAATGAACCTGGCCACACATGTTGTCCATGAGGCCTAAACTCTGTTGAAATAAGGTTTCTGAGATCAAACTTTTATCAGTTGTTTTCTTTTCAAACAAGGTAATTAAGGGTTGCCTTTTATAGAACACAATCTATTACACCAAAGAAACTCACCTGCAGAAAATGGCATGAATGCATCCCTCTTCACAAATTTTCCTTGCGAATCAAGAAAATGCTCAGGATAGAATTCATGAGGTTTCTCCCACTGAGATTCATCACGGAGCACAGAAGTCAGCAAGGGAAGTATGTACATTCCCTAAAAATTGAAAGGATTAAAAAAAACTGTATGAAAAGGAGTATGTCCTCTTAGTACATGACTATATTATATTATATATTATTACAGTGATTTTTAAAATATTATTGGGTCTGGAGCAACATTCAATTTTAAAACATTAAAACTTTATTTTAAAATTTGTATTGCAAATATATATACTGATTTAATTATTGTGCTCGGACAAATGGACATGTTCAAAAAATTAAAACATCAGGCAAATTAAAAGATTATCAGATGGACCAATTCTAAATAGGTCTTAAGCTGTATTTTACTACATTGAAACATTATACCTTAAATTTGTGGACTTAGAATGCAGGATCCAAAACAAATAATAAAGGCTTACTGAAGAGAAGCAGTGGATATAAAGCAATCAACCAAGAGGAGGGCAAAACAAAAACAAAACAAGAGAGGAAAGCATATTCCATAAATCAAGAGGTGGGGGCAGTTTGGGAACGCCACATACCAAAGAAAAACATGTGCCTTTGGCACTTTGAGAGAAGCATCTATGAGTGGGATAAGAGGCTATGTGGCTTTTTACTCTATAGATCAACTTGATTTAGTCCACTCCATTCATTTAAGGACTGATTCTTCTAGCACACTGTACATTATAAATTAGATCTTATGCAATGCAGTAATTTTAGACTGGTCATCTTGGGATGAGGAAGCCTTTGAAAGTTACATCCGTGGTTGTTGCATGTTACAAATCAGAAGGAGCAATGTCAGTAAAACTTTGATCTTCATCACTGTAAGCAGGGCTGGGATACTACCAGTTTGGAATGGTTCGGGCGAACCCCTTGCTCCGAAGATCAGCTGGCAGAGAACCGGTTTGTGGTGACGGGCATGTGGGCCCACCTGCCCACTCCTGCTATATTCCCTTTTGTGAGAGCACAGCTGATTCACAGGGCAGAGTGGTTTGCCACGCCTCAGCTGTTTTAGTCACAGGGACTGCAGAAGAAGGTAAGTATAAAACCTTTTTGAAATGCGGAGCACATATGTGGAGTGTGTGTATGGTGTGAACATGCACGATCACCAAACTGGCTGTTATCCTGGTGGAATCCCACCCCTGAATGTAAGACATTTTGTTTGGTGGTCTGTCTGCAGCTGAGAAACTCCAATCTCTTTTGCAATTATTTTTTTCTGTTGTATTTTTTCACTTACTTTTTTAACCTCTTGTGTATTTTTATACTGCATGTTCCTCTTTTGTTATTTTTCTTTTTCTCTTATTATTTTAAAAAATAAAAATAAGTAATAGAAAACTATACTTTATTGTACTAAAATTCTATCTTGTATGTCTTAAAAAAAGCTAGGCCTTGTCTAATGCAGTGATTTCAGACTAATCACCTTGGGAATGAAGAAGCCTTTGAAAGTTATGTCCATGGTGGTTGCATGGGGCAAATTGGTGGGAACAACGTCAGCAAACCTTTGAACTTCATGAATTACGGCATTAGTATAAGGCATTTTTGCTCGAAGGTCAGTCCTCGGCTGGAGATCACCAATCTCTTTTGCAATTTCCTCTTGAACTTTACCTGGGAGAACAAAATGCTAAATATGACTCCTTGTTTAAATTTTGTTTTAAAAGGGAGTTTATACATTCTAAATTTTGAATGATACCGTAGTCGTTGACTGTGATGCTTCTATTATGGCCCTTCAAACAGTCTCTCATGCTTTAGTCATTTCATGAATGGACTACTGTAATCTGTTATACATGTGGCTTTCTTGAAGGTCACTCAGAGATTATACCTAGCCCAGTATGTGGCAGCAAAGATAATGTTTGGGTGCCTCATTGTACCCATATTGGACTAGCTGTAGTAGACTTCGGAATGCAATTAAGCTATTGGTAAAATTGGGCAAATGGACACAGTTTGGCTCCATAAATGGTAGGACTCTAGGAAATGTGCCTTCTCAGAACCAGTGCCTGCCTCTGGAAGGATACCCACTCAGAGATCCAGACTTTTGACACTCTGAAAACATTCAGAAAACTATAGAAGACCTGGCTATTCCCCTAGATTTTGCGATAGGTTGAAGCTGGTTTGATGGCTTTTTGTTTTTGTAGATCTTAAAGCCATTTATAAATGTATGTAACTGTAAGCAACTCAGAATCACCAGGAATCAAGTGGTCTCCAAATTGATGAATAAAAGCAAATTTAAAAATAACTCTTTGGAGAACTGGTGCTAAAGCATGAAGGAATTTTATCACACATTGGAGAACGAAAACAAATCCATATATGAGGGAAATAATTTTAAAAGTGATATTATTTGTGGAGTTCATAATTTGCTTAGGTACATCCAGAAATATTTCATGTGCACTATTAGAAGATAAGGTCATGAAGCCAACAATGCCTGTGCTGCAAAACTCATGATATTAATCTGTGATGTCATGTGTTAGCACTTTTCCACTTCTTTCTCCTTCTTTTAAGAATATTTCCATTTAGAGAAGAGATGAAGTAATGATGGTATGTCATGGATAACATTGGTATGTGTTGGTGACAGGAGACTCACTACTCAAAGGAACTGAATCAGCAACTTGTAAACCAGATAATCTATCTAGGGAGGTTTCCTGACTCCCAGGAGCAAAGATCAAAGATATCATTGAAAGGATTACTAAAATAATTAAGCCCACAAATTGTTATTACCTTCTCTTTCATATGGGGATGAATACAATAAGGAGCCTGAAAACAACATCAAGAGACCAGGAGCAACTAGGCAAGAAAGCAAAAGTGATGGGTGCACAGGTGAGCTTTTCATCTGTACACCCAATAAAAGATAAACATCTAATGAGGGAATGGTGAATTTTGAAGTAAATCACTTCTTTAAAGGATGGTGCTGTCGAGAGAACTTTAAATTCCTAGACCATAACTGGATAGAAGCATTCCTGTCAAACAGGCAACAAATGGTCAAAATTGGAAGGCCCTATCAAATTCTGTACCTGTCAACAGTGGTGTCCCCAAGGCAGTGTTCTAGGACCAACTCTCTTCATACTCTACATAAATGACCTCTGTGATCATATTAAGAACAACTGCGTTCTCTTCGCTGATGATGTAAAGCTATTCAACACCACAGACAATACTTCTACCTTTCAAAAAGACCTCAACTATGTATCAGAATGGTCAAACAAATTGCAACTTCAAATCTCAACAAATAAATGCTCTGTCTTACATATACGCAAAAAAAATCAGAAAATCAAATACAAGCTGAATAGTCAAGACCTTGTTGATGATCCAAACTCTGTCAAGGACCTTAGAGTACTCATCTCTAATGATCTAAGTGCTAGAGCCCAGTGTAACTACATAGCCAAAAAGCATTAAGAGTTGTTAACCTAATGCTGCGTAGCTTTTTCTCTGGTCATATCACACTACTAACTAGAGAATATAAAACATTTGCTAGAACAATACTTGAATATAGCTCATCAGTCTGGAACCCGACACGATCTGATATTAATACAGTTGAGAAAGTCAAGAAATATTTCACAAGAAGAGTTCTCCACTCCTCTACTCGTTGCAGAATACCTTATGCCACCAGACTTGAAATTCTAGACCTAGAAAACCTAGAACTATGCCGCCTTCGGTCCGATCTAAGTATAGTACATAAAATTATACATTGCAATGTCCTACCTGTCAATGAATAATTCAGCTTCAACCATAACAATACAAGAGCACACCATAGCTAACACACTCAAGGCTAACTGCACCAAACCTGATTGCAGGAAATACGACTTCAGCAACAGAGTGGTCAATGTCTAGAATACTCTACCTGACTCTGTGGTTTCTTCCCCAAACCCAAAAACTTTTAACCTTAGACTGTCTGCTATTGACCTCACCCCTTTCCTAGTGAGTATGAAACAAGGATGACCCTCATCTCCCCTGCTGTTTATATTGGTGCTAGAACTTTTGAATTAGGCAAGATGAGAAAATAACAGGTATAAATATCAAAAAAGAAAGTTTATAAATTGAGAGCATTTGTTGACATTTTAATTATCTTTTTACAAGACCCTAAACCAATGTAGCATATTTGATGAAAAAACTTAATGTGTTTGGAGTTTTAGCGGGCTTTAAAATAAATAAACAGAAAACAACAATGCTTGTTAAAATATGACCTCTCAGGATTTGTGAAATATTGACTTTAGTTGGTTTAAGATGGAGAAAAAAGTGAAATATCTGGTGGTTATATTAGTACATACAAATGCTAAACTGTTTCAGAATAACTTTATGTCTCTTTGGAATGATATTAAAAAAGACTTATTAAGATGGGATTGTAGATTGTAACTATCATTACTGATAGAATCTCTGTAATTAAGATGAATGTTTTACCAAAGATGCTTTTTCTGTTTCAGACTTTACAAATATTTATAACTGATACTCTATTTAAACAATGGCAGATGGACACCCCTAGGTTTATAAAGCGGGAGGGACAAGAATTAAATGTAAATTACTCCAAGAGGCTAAAAAAAGAGGAGGTTTGCGTTTACTAGGTTTGAAATTGTACATTAATACCTATTGTTGGGTCTGGCTAAAAGAGTGGGTGTCTCTCCAAAGTAAGAGGTCACTTGAGCCGGAGGATTGTGAATTAAGATTTGGATGGCATTGCTATTTATGGTATGATTAGGTTAAAGTAAGTGTTGGTTTCAATGATTAGTTTGTTAGATATGCCAGCCTAAGAGTTTGGAATAGGTCCTCTGCGAAGATGCCCCTTTGGATGTTGCTCCAGGAAGGTTTTTTTCGGAAAAGAAATGGTAGGATGGAAGATTAGTGGATTTTTCCACCAGAAACTTTTCTCTTAGGCTTAATGGATAAAGAACTTGAGGGGAGGGGGGGAGGAAGTTTGATGTTATATATGTTGATGGCAGCAAGAATAGTTTATGCACAAAAATGAAAGGATACTTTGATTCTTACAATGGATGAATGGCTGCAAAAATTATGAAGTTGGCAGATATGGCTGAACTGACTGCTTTGGTTAAAGAAAAGAACATGATATTGTTTCTACTTGAAAACTGCTTTTGGACTTTGAGTAGAAAAATGCTTGAGGTAGAAAAAATGAAACTTTGATTTAGGGTTTTGCTGATTAGATAGCTATATCTAATTGTTATATAAATGGCTAGTGTTTATTGCTATATATGGGACAGCTTTGGGGGATGGGAGTGGGAGGCCTTGTGCTGTCCTGGTTCACTTCCTTCTGTCCTGGAAGGGAGAGATCCAGCCCTCGCCCATTGCTTTATGGGGTCCCGCAGGGCTCAGTACTCTCTCCACTCCTGTTCAACATTTATATGAAGCCAGTGGGTGAGATTATCCGTTACCATGGACTGAAATTAGGTGGGGTGGGTTTTTTAAGGGAATTTTAACTAAATTTTACTGGTTTTAGATTTATTGGGCTTGTAATTTTATTATTTTATTATTTTTATTAACTTATTTGTGTATTGTGATTTTATACTGTGAGCCGCCCTGAGTCCCTATGGAGAGAGGGCAGCATACAAGTCTAATAAATAATAATAATCTGAGGGACTGTCTCTTGCTGGTCACATCTACTGAACACTTCAGAGTGGGGAGGAAGGGAATGTTGCAGGTCCCATCCCCGAGGGAGATACATACACCTGGTGGGACCCAGAAGAAGGGCCTTCTCTGTGGTGGCTCCCTCTCTTTGGAACGTCCCCCAGAGATTAGAACGGCCCCCACTGCAATACGCTTCCAGAAGGTGCTGAAGAACTGGTTCTGCCAGTGGGCCTGGGGAACCCAGAGGGGGATGGAGCCCATTAAATGGTTTGTGTGATCTGCTGTCACCAGGGTGGGGGTTGGGAGTAGGGAGTGATTTTGTTATATTGTACTATATTAATTTATTTGATTATTTTTGTTAGTTTTTATTGTTCTAAATGTGGTTTTATCTTCTGTAAGCCACCTTGAGTCTCCATGGGTGAATAGGGAGCAATATAAATTAATTAATCAAATAAATAAATAAATAAATAAATAAATAAATAAAAAAGTAAAAAGTTGAGGTTTTATGTTATTATTTTATTCTACTGCACCGAAAGGAGTCGGAAATCAATGCTTTTTTTTTCTTTTCCCCTTTACCCTACTTTTTTCTCTATTACTTTTCCACGCTTGTTTTTCCATTATTTTCATTTTTCTTTGTACTGCTATATTTTACATTTTGATAAACTAATAAAATATTTGAATGGATAAACAGAAAAGCAGGGAGCATGAGAGAGAACTAGGTCTCCCAGTGAACTACCACTTAAGAATGAGTCAGCTGTGTGCTGCAGCTGCCAAAAAAGCCAATGCAGTCAACAGAGGGACAATATGAAGGCCACATGAATTGTTAGTATTACTTTATAATGCACTGGTAAGACCATACTTGAAATACTACATCCAGTTTTGGTCACCAAAATACAAAAAATATATTGACACTCTGGAGCACGGGTGTCAAACTCGCTGCATCAGGTGGCCAGTATGTGATGTTTCACATGTTTTTCCCCTTCGTGGAGCTGGGATGGGCATGGCCTGATCCAGTGGTGGTATTCTACCGGTTTGGCCCAGTTTGGCCAAACTGGAAGTTATGAAGATCATCTGTGAGCGAACTGGTTCACTCCAACAATCAGCTGCTGGGCCCTCCCACCCACCCTGCCTCTATACCAACCTTTATTTCCTGCTTTTCAACCTCAGCTGCTTCATGCGGCACAGCCAATTGCCACACGTCAGCTGTTTTACACACAGGGCTTGCAGCAGAAGGTGAACTGCAAATGCTGAGCGCATGCAACGCACACCGAACTGGTACAAAAAAGTTTTAAAACCCACCACTAGCCTGCGCATGACTCATCCAGCCCACAAGCCATCAGTTTGATACCCCTGTTCTAGAGAGAAAGCAGAGAAGAGCAACGAAGGGGATTAGGGGTCTAGAGTCGAAAGCATACACTGAATGGTTGCAAGTTTTTCAGTTATTACATTCTGTTAATGTTGGATGTAAGAGTTTGTTCCATTACTGTTTGCTGTTATCATTTTTCCTTTTGTTCTCTTTTCTGATATGATGTCATAAGATTCTCTGTTTTGTTTACATTTCCAAGCTGATTTCGTTTCACACATTTCATCTTCTTTTTGAAATCATATGCCCATATCACAGAGGAAATCTTAACAGATGGTGTGACAGCCTTAGAGATCAAGCACATATGAATTCTTGAGTGTACTTCGTTTTACAGGAATATAATCTTTATCAGATTTTCCAATATTTTTCCCAAGTGGATTTTCAAACTCCAAACATTGGTCAAATATCCACATCATGAAAATACTTTCATGGAAACTATTTTTTTCTTCTACAGATGATGTGACCAAGCTCAGGTCTAGCACTTCACCCATATTTCTATGATAACTTACTTCTCTGCAATTCATTATTAACATCTGGAAAAAGTGTCCTGACAATCATTCCATATCTGTATTGGGAGCATTCATGGATGGCAGTGTTAAAATTTTGCCTTCTTTTTAATTTCAAGATTAATGTTCTTCCTTCTTTATCTTTTAATTGTTCCAGTGCTTCCCAGGGAAGTATTTTAGTATAAACTACCATTTCATTTGTTGTTTTGTTTTTCCTAATGTTATACGTTCCTTGCCTAATTTTCAATGTTTCAGCAAGATGACAAGATTTTCTTTTTTGTGTTGTTTCTTGTAGATTAATACGCTCAGCTTTAAATGTCTTGAGTTTATTAAAACTCATTTTCATTTGGGAGGTAAGTTTAGTCAGGTTGTCTTTAATGAGACCAATGTTGCCTTGCTTATTTGAAAGGCAACTTAATTCTTGGTTCACCTCTTTCACTTCATTCAAGTAACATTCCAAATGCCAACAATTCTTTTTCAATTCTTTTCATAGTTTTATTGGAAGTCAATGAAATGAAAGTACTTACTCTGAATTTCTGGATACTTCATCATTAGGAGTATGGCCCAGCACAGAGTGTTTGCCATTGTTTCGGTTCCAGCACCAAATAAGTCACCTACAAGACCTATGAGGTTTTCATTACGGAAATATCCATCATTTTTTGTATTCATATTCTCCTGAGGTATATAAACAAAATGCAAGTAAGGAAACACAACCTACTCACATAAACAAAAACATAATTACACACACATAACTAGCTCGATACCGTGCTTTGCTATGAAACTATGTGGTTGGGCTTAGTTTTGGGGGAGGCAAATAAGGAGGAAAATTTTTTGCCCCTGTCTACCAGCAACCATCGGTATTCATTTGGCTAGTGTCCCGTCAGTGTGTGACAGAGTTGAGGGCTGTTTGGAAACTGAAACAGCATTTGCTGTGTGAGCAAGAAGCCACAATAAGCCCGGGCGTGGCTTAGCTCAATTGTTCTGTACTAAAAGGTGGTTGCTGGAACAGAAGTGGGGAAAGTAAAACTTAGCATCAGAGCGTGTAAATGGTCATTTCAAAAATTCTTACGTGCCAAATTTCAAGTTTGTGGGCTTTACAGTTCTGGAGATTTTGTGATGATGCGTGATATATCATTACCTCTCTCTGCCGAACAAGAAATGATTCGATCAAATTCCTCTGGTCACTTTCATCAAGATCTTGGGAATATTCCATCAAGTTTGCCTGTATGAAATCATGGATCTCACTTTGATTCTTTATCATTAATTTAGGAGTGACCAAAAGGAACCACAACTTGGGAAACAAATTGTATAGCTGAAAGAATGATAGAAGAAAACACATATTATGGAAGTTGAATACTTAGAATTTCTCAGATGGACATCTTAAACATGTTTATGTTCCCCAAGTCTACAAAAAAAACACCCAATAATAAGGAAGATTACATGACTGAATGAGCTTTGGATAGTCAATATTGCTAATTCACTAAGCCCCAAATTCTATGGCCTAACCCTCCACACAGGTTTTTGGAAGAGGGTGTGCTTATTTTCTACTATATTATTGAATGAGTTCCTGTGGTCACATTTTATTGATTTCCAAACAAGCGATGTGACCCATCAGTGCAAGAAACTCAACGCAAGTCCTAGTCAAGGGAGCAGTATAGTACATGCATAAAGTACTGTATAAAGAAAAGGAAAGATGGAAAGATATTTGCAATGAAGGCTCTTGCTTTTCACAAGTCTTTGCAAGGAAGGGAGAGGAAATCATGAGATTTGTGATGCTAAAAAGTAGTTTCCAGACTTGCATGAAACTACATAAGGTTAGGATTGGAATTCCAATATCATCATCTTGCTACAGATACACAGGAGAAGCAACATGCTTTTGCCTCTCAATGAAGCTTGAGAATCAATCAATCAATCAATCAGAATAGAGCTAGAAGAGATTTTGGAGGTCTTCTAGTCCAACCCTCTGCTCAAGCAAGAGACTTTATACCATTTCAGAAAAGTGGCTGTCATCTTAAAAACCTCCTGTGATGAAGCACCTACAACTTCTGAAGGCAAGCTGTTCCACTGGTTAATTGTTCTCACTGTTGCAAAGTTTCCCCTTAATTCCAGATTCCTTTGCTCCTTGATTAATTTCCACCCATCGTTTCTTACCTTGCCTTCAGGTGCTTTGGAAAATAAGTTGACCCCCTTTTCTTTGTGCCAACTGCTCAAATACTGCTATCATGTCACCCCCTATTACTTTTTTTCTCTAGACTAGCCATACCCAATTCTTGCAAGTGTTCTCCATATGTTTTTGTCTTCAGGTCTTTAATCGTGTTAGTTGCTCCTCTTTGTACTTTTTCCAAAGTCTCAGCAACTTTTTTGTAATGTAATGACCAAAACTGAATGCAGTATTCCAGGTGTGGTCTTACTAAGGTTTAAAAAGTGGTACTAACACTTCATTTGATTTTGATTCTGTGCCTCTGTTTATGCAACCAAGAATTGTATTCACATTTTTGGCTACTGCCACACACTGCTGGCTCATATTTAAGTAAGTGTCCACTAGGACTCTGTCAGAAAATAGAACTTTCTGGTGTTGCTATGCAGTTTACAACTTGTATGGATTTGAGGTGAAATCAAATCGACCAATGACAGGGTGACATCACATACCCTGGACTGGCATCACAAGCCACACCCCTTGGTATATAAGAGGCAGCCCAACACAGGAGAATTGAGCTGGGTACCTCAGGAGCATGAGGTGGAGGAACCTCATGACAAAAGAGAAAGGGGAGAGAGAGGGAAAAGTCTAAAAAGAGAGGTCTAAGTTTCTCAAGAGGTCTGTGTTTCTTAGAGAGTTATTCTCAATTGTCCTTAAGAGAGATTGATCAGCATAGGTGATCAATTCTCTCAAATATCTACCTCAGAATTTCTGGCAACTAAGCTGAAAGGAAGATAAAGTACTCCTAGGCTAAAGACTATTTGACTTCTTATCTGAGAAGCTAAAAGGACAGAGAAAGCACAACTACATAGGTAGTTATAGAAACTAAGAGAGACCTGAAGAGGAGAAACTAAAGAAGAACAAAAGACACTGGTAATAGTCTTTCTGTATGTTTATTTGATTTAAGCTGCTTGTACAATAAATGTTGGTTTGAAAACAGACTGGGCTCAGCATCTTTATACAATTTAAATATATAGACAAGTTAACAAGATCCTCAAATATTAATTGATCATAGGATCGATTAATAAAAATATTAACAGACTCCAAGATCCCTCTCACAGTTACCGTTTTTGAGTCAGGTTTCACCTAATCTTACTTGTACCTTTGGTTTTTCCTGCCTAGGTGTAAAACGCTGCTTTTCTCCACATTAAATTTTATGTTACGGCCCATTGTTCAACTGTGTCAAGATCTTTTTGGATCCTTAACTTGTCCTCTGGGGTGTTGGCTACTCCTGCCAGCTTGGTGTCACCTACAGATTTGATGAGTCCCCTTTCTATTCCTTCATCTAAGTCATTGTGCTGTCTGTTTTTCATGACATTTTTTTAAATTAAAAAAAAAATAGATAACCAATATAGCAGGGCTTCCTGAAAGCCGAAAATTTTCACTGTTCTTCTTCAGTAGTCGTTGAAATTTGTTATCTTTATATTCATAGCGTTTCCCAATTAGGATAGAA
Organism: Naja naja; assembly: GCA_009733165.1. NCBI lineage: Eukaryota > Metazoa > Chordata > Lepidosauria > Squamata > Elapidae > Naja > Naja naja. The sequence continues at coordinate 175,318,324 of CM019148.1, read as the reverse complement.
ACTATGATGTTGGAAACAGCAGCAGTGAGAATTGTTGTCACATCAAAGGGTTTTCCTAGGAAAAAACAATAGATCAAAAAGAAAAACCAGGATTAAATATGTGTTTTACTGCATTTATACTCAAAATCAGCTTACATAAAGGGAGCATTTATTATAGAAGGCCATAACTAGAGCTGATGACATTGGAACTATTTAGATTTTAAAATATGCAAAAGTATTTAAAGAGTAATTCATTTTCCCAGAGGAAAAATTGCAGTATCTGACTATACATCAATAATGATTTCTTTGAACTCTTTGAGAATAAAATACTTGGCAAAGTTATTGTGATGCTTCCTCATTAAATGATTGCAGTTTTAAAAATCAAATAGCTACTGAGCTTCATAAGATGAAGGAAGGAAAAAGCGATATGTTATATAGGAGGAAATTATAATAGATCTCAATAAAAATACTTATGGTTGTATGTAACCAATAATTGCTAAAAGGCAGGACAGAATGATTAAAATGACACTGCAGCCACTTCCCAATCTCAAATCTGAAAATAGAACAGCCAAAATACTATTTACTCAGAATGTTAGAAGGGAAAGACTAGAATTGAAATCCTGGAAGGCAGATACCTATATAGACTTTGATTCGTATGTAATGCTTCAAAAACTAGATATCGCGTTTTTATGATCTCATGCCTTCCTTTATTGCAACACTGAGTTTATAGATAGGTAGATATGCTACACAAATGGAAACTCATTTGGCAATTAGACAAAGAACTTTTAGTTTTCTAGGTTATTTTTATATCACATATCCCGCTTATTTCTTTTTCCTGAAGACAATTTTATCCATATCATTTCTGGGTTGCAAAAATGCAAATGGTGAGAACTTTGTATATCCTTCTGCAATCCCATAATTATCCAGGTGTTTGCAACCCAGATACAGTGTGCTAGGCACATTTGACATTGTAAGGCTTCAACAACTAATATTTTGGAAAATACAAGATTCCTTCTATATTAGCTATTTGTGAGGTGTGCTGCTGAGTAGGTGCACCACCTGCATCTTGATCTTTATGACTATACCAAAAATAAGGTGGGGGGGGGTTACATACTGATAATTCAAAGATAATACTTCTGTTGGAGAGCATGGGTAGATATGTTTTCTCTAGTTCACTTAATAAATATAGATTATATCTTTCTGTTCTTTGAAAAACTGCCATTTGGTTATACTTGACCCAAAGCAGAGAGGAGAATTAACTCCAATTTACAACACATTTTCCTGCTCAGATGAAAGACTTGCAACCTGCTGTAAATAAAGGTGTCAGCTCTGGAATTCATCGCTGGCACAGGATGAAGGAGGGGGAGTGATGTAAGGGAAATTTTGTTAGAAGGGGGGGAAAAGTTTAGTTTAAAAGTTCAAGGTTATTAAGTATGTCGCAATTGAAATTTCAACTGCAAGTAATTGGTTCACATGATTTATGAGGTGTCAAAAGGGGGTGGGGGTAGGTTGGATTTTGTGCAAAGTTTTGGGTCTGTCTTCAGTGCTGAAATTCTACAGCTGATGCCAGTTTCTGTATTAATAAAGAACCTTGAGATGATGCCTGTCTCGGAGTTAATGATTAATTCAGACAAATTCTGGAATCCTGACAAAAGGATCTAGAGGAGTCTGTACAGAAGAGTAAATGTTATTTATGAAAGATTGTTGTATTATACTGAAGTAACTATTCAGGTCCTTTGGAACCATTTTGCCTTCTGTAAGTCACATTTCTGTAAATATACTTAGCAAAAACTGGACAATTTTTAGGGAGAAAACAATTATGCTCCAGGAGAGATTAAGATATTTCCCACCTGCGTAAGTCTCAATTGCTTTTATTAAGACACTGCACTCTTCTGTGATTTTGTCTTCAATGATCCTTTTGCCCATTCCGTACATCCGTAAAGCAGATAATGTAAAGCGTCGCATCACTTTCCAGTTCTCACCATGAGCAAAAACAAGACCTGAAGAGAAAAGGGGCTAGATCGTGAAATATAATTTTAAAATTCTTTTCAGCTCATTCTTGTTTCACAGCTTCAATAAACCATGCTCCGTCAATTTGTCAAGCATTTCATGCACTCTGTCCAAAAACTTGCAGTAAATATTAGGATTTCATTAAAAATTCTGTTTGTATTAATGGTAGTTATCTTGGTACCTTTCCCAATAATTCTCTTCTCAGTATCCAGTTAGCAAATGTTTAAATTAATTGTTCCTTATTCAAGCCACACACTTCCAACACTGCAGATAATATTGAGCCATGGTGGTACACTTGTTAGAGTACAGTACTGCAGGCTACTTCTGCTGACTGCCGGTTGCCTGAAATTTGGCAGTTCAGATGTCACCAGGCTCAAAGTTGACCCATCCTTCCATTCTTATGAGGTCAGTAAAATGAGGACCCAGATTGTTGGAAGCAAGATGCTGCCTCTGTAAACCATTTAGAGAGGGCTGAGTTTGATTGCCCTGACATAGAATAATAAATATATAGATTTGTAATGGCTTCTGTATTTGTAATGGCTTCTGTAATGGCAGGGTATTTCTGTGCACTGCATCATATAAAAGTTATGATGGAATGCTCCATGAGTGATGGAAAAAATGTATATTAATGGGGAGACACTGGCAAAAACATTACATAAAGAAAAGGTTTGTACCTCCAGTTTCCTCCATTGGCACTGGGGTTTTTAAATTACAGTGGCACAAGAAAGATTTCAGGACTTCTGTTGGCACTACCATCAAAGACGGACCGAAGACCACGATCGTGTGCGGCTTTGATCCGTGCTTACCTTGTTGGAGGTTCCTTATGGGACTGGATCCATCTGACCCACTTTGGAGGGGTGGGGAAAGAGGGGGAGACTGCCAGCCGGGTTGAGGGGAGCCGCATCTCCCCTCCCTGGCTAGGTATACTCCCCTGGAAGACAGGGAGAAGCGGCAGTTTTAATGGCTGTCCTGAAGACAGGAAGATGCCGAAACCTAAGTGTGTGCTGGAGCGGTTAAGTGGTGAGTGGCGTGTAACCAGATAAAAGAATTTGAACCTTTTTTTATAACCCCGAGAAGCAGAAAGAAAGAGCCCTCGCTTAAGAATATGACAGTGGGCTTCCGGTTTTGAGCCTCCCCAAAGATCGACCACTGACCGCGATTGTGCGCGGCTTTGGTCCATGCTTTGGCATCAGAGAGCCCTGATTGTCCAGATTTGGGGCAGAAGCTGCCTTGTAGTGGCAGCGGAGGAAGTAGAGACTGTCAGCTAGGTAAAGGGGAGTTGCAAATCCCCTCCCCAGCTTGGCAATTGCTCCCTCCCAAAGACGCCTGAAGTGGTGGTCTAAAATGGCCATCCTGAAGTGGAGGATTAAATTGGAATAAGATTGTGCAGGAGAGAGAGAAAGAAGTGAACAGCAGGAGGAATGGGACAATATAATTAAATGGAAAATACCCTCTGGATTAACATTTAAAAGAATTTTTAGGAAAGGATTTAAAGCGGCGAATTGAAAGAGTGAAAAAAAAGTGTGAATTGCTTTGACAGCAATGGAGCTTTTGGACCAAGAGAGGTAGAAGCTGGAGGAGGAATTATTTAATCAAGTTGGATAAGCATATTTTGATTTTGTATAGGCACTAATAAAGCTGAAATATAGGTTAAAGAGAAAATTTATATCAATTGGATTTGACCTTTTTGGAAGATTGCAGTTTAAAAAGCTCTGAATAATTGGGAAGGAAAAGAAAAGAGGAGGTGTGGATTTGTTAGAACAAAGAGTGCTATCTGAGTTAAAGTTAACTTGTTTTTTTAAAGACTCTGTTTCTTAAAAATACAAGGAAAATTGATACAATAAAACAAGGACTTTGAAAAATTGAAACACTGAAGCAAAGAAAGATACATGAAGATTCTGCCCTTGGACTACTTGTTGATTCTGCTATGGACTTGGCATCAGATTAGCTGAGGATTAAAACTTGATAGGAAGAAAACAAAGGCGGACTGTTGGGAATTAATTTTAAAGATACTATTTGGACTAATTTGAAAACTGTAAAATGGTGATATCTCTTCAGGCATTAAAAATGAAACTCAGAAACATGAAAGAAACTTTACAAGACAGACATGAAACTTTGGGGTTTGTTTTCAAATTTTTTGAAGAGACGATTGCAGAATATGAACAACAAAGACAAAGGACAGAAGAGGAGGAGGAGCAAATCTTAGAAGGGGTCCATTTTAAACTATCATCAAGAACAAAGGAAATTGGAAAGAAAGAGAAAAAGAGTTGGAAATAAATACCAGAGTTTTGGGAAATTGAATAAAGAGGGAAACATCCGTAAAATTAATAAAGGAGAAAAGGATCAGCAGAAATTTGAAGGGCAGAAGGGAGTTATAAATAAGGAGGGGGTTAAAAACTGGAGTAAAATAAAAAAAGGGGGAAATGTTAGGGGAAAGAAGAGAAAAGAAACAGGATTGGGAACAAAGAAATATGGGAATTTTTTAAAAATGGGAGGAAACTATTTAACTAGACACAGAGATAATGGTTGAATGATACTTGGAGAGGGGATTCTGCAAGATGCTGGGGAATAATATAAATAAATTTGTAGTTGTGAAGTAGGGGCATATAGATTGATAAGATGGAAAATGGAATTGTTATTTTTTGGTAATGCTCTTTTCCTTTATTATAAGAGATAAATGCAATAAATATATGGAATATATTTATTAAATATAGTGACATATTTTTAGGATTGGAATGCTGATTTTTTCTTCTTGTTGTTTAAATATGAATGGAATAACTAATAGAATATGTGCATTAAATATATTGAAATAAATGAAATGATATAGGAGAGCTGAAATGGTTAACATCAAGGTTTAGAATTAAATGAGTAGATTATATGTCCTTTTGTTTTTTCTGAAGTTATAGATAAACTTTAAGGTACTTAAAGGGGAAACCATGCAGAATCTGATTTACATATGTGATGTAGTTTTAAATGGGATTATTAATTTTAATGTAATAGGTAATGAAATGTTAACATTTAATGGGATTTAAAAGGGGAGATAATTAATGAATATGTAACTTAGAGGTGGCTCACTTAAACTGATACTTTAGGGGGGGAACTAATTTATAGAAGAAGTGTTATTAACTAAAACTTAAGAGGACTATACAAATGTGACAGTTAAAAATACTAAAGTATAATAATTATGAAGTTAATATATGTGAATTAAATAATGAAAAAAATATAATAAAATAGAAAATGCATAAAGGTATTGTTAAAATAAGAAACTGAATACAAAAATTGTATATGTAATTATGGTCATATTTGTATGTAAGGTGAAACCTGTAATCATGCTGTTCACTAAAAAGAGATGTTAAAATGTGGAAAACTGAATAAAATTTGTTTTAAAAAAAAGAATATGACAGTGGCGAATGGAAAATAAGAGGAAAATACAAGGTAATTAAAAACTGGATTATAAAAGAATTACAACAAATTAGATACTAAATTCGGAATAATATATAGAATTTGGCATCAATTAGGCATTGGATAGAATGCTGGACTTGCCTGGAATTGACTATATCTAAAAAGCCAACGGTTAAAATTAACGTTAATATAATTGAAAAGAGAGAGAGAGAAAAAAAGAACTTTGAAAAGTGAAAAGCGATACAAAGCACCATCTAAAGGTTAAAGACATTTTCTCTATGATTTTATGGAAAATTACTGATCTTATAAATGTGTGAATGAGAAAAGATATGAAACAAAAGACTATAACATAACAAGAACCCCAGAAGCTAAAAAAAACAAAAGGGCGGGGGAGACTGCAGCAAAAGGATAAATGAACGTAATATCTTGGGACTGTTTGGTGTTGGTTGGGATGAAGAGACAGAAGGATTAATAAGGGAAATTGAGATAAACCAAGACTTTTGGCAAGGACTACAATAAAAAACTCTGAATTTTAATAAAATAAAGAAAGTCAACTGACTAAAAAATGGAAGAAACAAGCAAAGAATTCAAGTTGGAACTGCAAACTATGAGAGGAATGTTAAAAGAAAGAATGGGACTATTGGATATACTGGCAGAAAAATTAATGGTGATGCAGTTCGCAGAAGAACAAAGAAAACCTAGAGAGGAGGAGTTAAAAGAAGAGGAAAGCAGCTCAAATGAACATGGAGAACAAGGGACACTGCCAAAAGACATAAAAGGAACCAAAACTAAGACACTGACGATAGAGGTAACAAATAAAAGAGAAAACACTGCCAAGATTAAACAAAAGAAGAAGAAACTGTACAAGAAGAAATTTCAAAAAAGAAAACAGGAAAGGGCGGGGGAAAGATGGGTGATTGGCAGATGGAAATAAAAACAATATTAGAGGAAAAAAGAGATATAAAGAGGAAAGACCGGGGAAACTTAGAAAAGGGAAACCTGGCTAAAACTAAAAGAAATGACAAGTCCGAGAGATTTAGAGATAAGAGTTAGAGATAGTATAAAAGGGGGATACCACATGGAAATGTATTTTGATATTTTTTATTAAAATTATAGACTGTGGAGATTTGAAGTTTAAAACTAACTGGGAATTACCCTAAGATTATTATACAACTATATATGAGAAAAGTGAAGACAGAGTGAGAGACATTAAGAGGGCTTTATTGTCATTAATCATTAATCCTTTCTTTTTTATAAATATATATTCTAAAATATGCAATTGGTTATCTAAATGATATTAGAAAAACAGAGAATATGGCAAACTAGGGGAACATATGGTATTATGATTAAAAAGGGTGAATTATATAAACTATAAGTTAAAATTGGCTAAAGGGAAGCAAAAAGGGAAATCTAATCTTCTGTTTTTCTTTTCGTCTTTTGGTGTACACAGGAAATAGAAACTATAATTGATTATATAAAGGATATGAGGAAATAGAAAATATGATAAATTAGAAGGGATTACCCTTCTATGAGCCTTGATGGTGCAGGCTGTTAAATGCCTAGCACTTAGTTCCAGCTGCCTGCAATTAGTGCAGGCTCGAATCCCACCAGGCTCAAGGTTGACTCAGCCTTCCATCCTCTCGGGGTAGGTAAATTGAGGACCCAAGATTGTTGAGGGCAAGCTGACTTTGTAAAAATGCCACTTGGGGGGGCCAAAAAGCCCTAGTAATAAGCAGGCATATACAATGGAATGAAGGCTATTGCTGAGCGCATTGGGTTGTGCTCCAAAAAATTGTAAGCCACCCTGAGTCTCCGGAGAAGGGCAGCATAAAATATGAATTTTAAAAAAATTATATTGGAATGTAAAGTATTTATAATGAGAGTATCATGATTAAAAGTAGAGGAATGAAAATTTATTAAAATTATGTAGGTAAATTTTGGCTAAGTGGAAATAAAAAAGAAATATGAAATGGTTATATGAATATTTCTGGAATAAATATAAGATATATTGTAGATTAGTGGGATATACCACATGGATCCTAAATATATTGGTTTTATTTTATTTTTGCTCTTTTTTGATTGTTTATTATATATCGGTCTTGAGAAAGTTAATGAAGATAACAATGTATAATGTAAAATAAAATTGGTGGTAAGCTGAAAATGGAAATAATAGGGGATAAAGAACTGAAAGTATATGTGAAGATGAAATAATTTTGATATTGAATTAATGAATTGAAATATGTAATGAAAATTTAGTGGAATGGATAATGACTTGATGTGATATTAGATAAGAAAGTTGAAAATGTAATTATGATTATGTATAAATGTTGTAGTCTGGAATCACGTTGCTCACGTGAAGAGATGTGTAAAAAATAAAAATAAAAAACTTATTAACAAAAGAAAGATTTCAGTTGGATTTTCATCCTGCTTGGGTTTGCAAAAGCTGCCTCACTCATCTGAGGTTTTGCTGGTGAAAAGCTAGGGGAATATTTCCTCATGATACCGATCATAAAGGATTGTTGACTATGATACAGAATGAAATGACTCACAAAATCCTTTTGTTGCTTCTTCAAAAAAGGGGATGGTAGCTCTCCCTGCAAATGCATCAGCCTGGTTCTCTACAGCAGAAAAACTATCTACCTGAGGATACAAATACTGAAAAATGCATACAAAATGCCAGGACCTTCCACACCCTAAATCTGCAAAACAAACAGAACCAAACCTGTTGCGGATTTGTGTTTATTGTAAGGCTATCCTGTCTTTTTATTCTCCAGCTTTCCCTAGTAATGACAAGATGTAGTCAAACTGGTTAAAGAAAGATTTTATCTGGATCACTCTCTGGATTGGATTTCCACAAGCTTCCTAGACCTTTTGCGTTACTACCTATGAAAATGTTGCTATGGCAGTGATTGCGTATCGGCAAGGAATGTCAGCTACAATCCAAAATGAAACCACTCACCAAAGCCCTTTGTAACTTCCTCAAAAAAGGGGACAGAGGCTCTCTCTGCAAATGCATCTCCCTGGTTCACTAAAGCCTCTTGGACCGTCTCATAGCCAGTCAGCACCACCATCTCCTGGAATCCCAATTTGATGCGAAAAATGGGACCATATTCTTTTGACCACTGGAATTCAACAGAAAGATAACAAGAGACCATTTTGATCAATAATTAGACTTAAATATGTAGGAGTTTGTTAGAAGAAACTATGAGTCAAAATTCAAAGGTGGAGATGTTGATATTTCCTTTTTTTCTTCTATTGAAAATTGTGATAGTATATTCTTCTTTACAATTTTTAATTTCCGTACGATCTAATTTAATATAAATTAAAAAATTATTATGTAATGAAAGATTCTCACACCCTAGATATTATGTCAAACTGGAAAAAAAGCTTCATTTGTGCAGGACATACTATGAAGATGAAACCTGCACAAGGGATACAGATGCCTTGAGCATGGAGTAGTGAAATATATAGTAGAATTTCATAAAAGAAAACCTGATAATATATCTCTCTCCTCCCTCCCTCCCTCCCTCTCTCTCTCTCTCCAACACATGTACATATTCACACTAACTTTTTAATATCAGCATACTCGCACATTTTTCCTCCATTGTACAACCACTCAACTGCTTGTATAAACAATTCCACAAACAAATTTCACTCCATGATTTCTTCAGGCAGAATAATTATTATTAATGCATTATTATTATTTCAGGGAATTTTGATAAGCCAATGAACTCCACTTTCCAAAATATTTTTGAATAAGGTCTTTTTGTTTATTGTTAGGGGGTTTCCCATCCTCCATGCCTTTAAAATGACTCAACCTTCACATGTGCACACAAACCACATTCCACTAAATGTCATTTTCAGACCTGTGGAGGTTTGTCATTTAAGTTTCCACTTTTACAAATTCTAATTTACGATTTATTTGAAACATTTCAACTAACAAGGATTCCCTTCTGAGAAATAAACCTGGAACAAAAACTTACATTTATTTTTATAATTTGCAGAACAAAGAAACTTCTGATTGGTAACAAAAGCTGATTGGCTTAAGGAAAATCATCTACCCAATTACATCATGAAAAATTAGATATCCAATATTATGTAAGCATAATGATTGAAAAGGGCATTGTATTCTGAATAAAAGTAAAACATTTGCAAGGGGGGAAATGTCAGAATGGGCATAGATAAGATACATCCACAGCACTTTTCCAACTAATACTTGTTTTGTTCATTAGCTTAACATTGAAACTGTTTTTTCTTTCAAGCACTTCCACACAGTCCCAGTTTCTAAAAGAAAGGCTTTTTCCATGCTTTTTGCTAGGCTAGGCTTATGGCCAATTATTAACAATACATTTAAAACAAGGAGAAAAGGAGAAATAAGGCAAATTAAAGAAAGAAAAGAAAGAAAATCTATTTTAGTAAGCCAGTGGGATATTACTACAAAATACACATTGCAAGTATTACAAAGTCTACTCTATGTGGCTCTCAGCCCACCCCAGACTTACCTGAACCTACTGCCAAGTTTTTAATCCCATCCCAACAAGTTGTTGCAAAGAATATTCAGGTTTGTTAATCACCAGGCTTTACCTCTATCATTGTTTTTAAAGGCTTCTTCAGATCCATCATATGTAGATTTCCCAAGATGGGTATAGTCCTGGGCCCCGGAGGGAGATTGCAGGAGCTCTTATTACAGGAACTGCCCTTTTTCAAAAGGAACATAGTTGCAAGAATAAATAGTAGTAATGTCAAAATTGCTCCAGTCCAATCCATTTCCTTTTAGGAAGCACTTTTAAGCAAAAATTATACGGAATTTTGTAGACTGAAATGACTCCAGTACATTTCAAAGCAACTGCCGCTACTGAATTATCAGAACATTCTGTGCCATAAGGTTCTTATTGACTCTGATGTCTATTTCCTGTCGTGTAATTTGATTAGTCCTTACATGGGTGTTATTACAACTTGGCAAACCAGTTTCACATCTTTGCGCTGCGCAGACAAAAATCCACCTTTTAAGATAGGTGTTGAATGTTGAAGTTCTCACTCAGGTCCGCCTCTACGGGGCAGCGGCGCTGATTGGCTGAGCCGTTTGACAGCTCCCTATAAAAGGAGCTGTCAAACGGAGTCAGCTGGCTCTCTCTCAGCTGTTCCGCGGGCTGTCAGCCAGCCGCGGCTTGTGTTTCAGAAGAAAATAAAGCGTTCCCGTTTAAAGAGCAGCTCCGCCTCCGCCTCTTTCCTTCTCAGCGCGCCAATTACAAAACTGGCGACGAGGATGGGATTCTGACAGCCAAAGCAGAGCGTCGCATCAAAGAAGAAGAGGACAGATCAGCCGAAAATCACCATTCAAAAGAGCCGACCGGACGAGCTGCGAGATGACAGCACCTCCGAACTTCCCGCCTTTCCGCCATCGGCAGAGACATGGACTTCATACATCAACAGGTTCGAATCGTCATGGGCGCTGCGAACCTGTCAGACATTTCCTCTAACAGGAAAAAGGCTTATTTCCTGAGTTTCTGAGCCACCGTTTTTGACACAGCTACTGCAATGCTAGCACCCCAGACTGTCAAGGCTGTATCCTGGGAAGAGCTACAAGAAGTCCTGGGCAACCATTATGCCCCAAAGCCATCACGTATCGCCCGCCGCCATGCCTTCCGTCAAAGAACCCAAGCGGAAAACGAATCTGTCAGTGAGTATGTGGCAGCTCTCCGTTCAGCTGCCCTTCACTGTGGTTTCCGTGATCAGCTAGATGACATGCTGCTTGACCAACTCGTCTGCGGGGTAAGAGACCTACGTCTACAAAGGCGACTACTGGCTAAAGCAGACCTCACCTTAAAACAAGGTATAGAAGAAGCTCAAGCAGCTGAACTGTCAAGCGTATCAGCAGCTGCCATACAGAAAGCAATCAACCTCCCAGGAAGTAAACCTAGCACTGCTATCAACTATGAAGACGCTGCCTATGAGGATGACTACTTGGAGGAAGAGGAGGAAGTCAATCGCTTCAGAACCTCTCGTCCCTTCCAGAAGAAAAGACCACCTCTTCAGCAAATGATCTGTCTCAGCTGTGGAGGAAATCATTTAAGAACCACCTGTCGTTTCAGAAACGCAGTTTGCCTCAATTGCCAAAGGAAGGGTCATCTGGCAAGAATCTGCCAATCTCCTAGAAGCACAAACCATCCTAGACAAGCATCAAACCTAGCAAAAAACCTTAAAACCAAGGAAGAATGCTATACTATTAGTGAAGCATTCCAAAGAGCTGAGTCACTACCCCACTCTTTTAATATTAACAAAATTAATGTTAATCTCCTCCTAGAAGGCAATCCCTGCCAGATGGAAGTGGACACAGGATCATCCCTCTCACTCATCTCGTGGAAGACCCTGAACAACTTGCTGCCTTCCTTCAAAAAGAAACAACTGCAACCCTGCAACCTGACCCTGAAGGACTACCAAGGACAACCCATTCCTGTCCTCGGAACAGGCAAGTTCCACATTAAATTTAACAATTTTCAGGGCCACCTTCCTCTAGTCATAGTGCAAGGCAGCCTGCCCAGTTTACTGGGTCTGGACTGGTTCCATTCCTGGGTCTCCATATATCCGGAATTAGCAGTTACTCCTCTCACTGTACAGAGCCTTCTTAATGACTTTGCTGAAGTTTTTGATGGGAAGTTAGGGTGTTACACAGGCACCCCTATCTCCCTCAACTTAGATCCAAACATAGCTCCAATAGCCTCGCCAGAGTACCCCTGGCCTTACGTCCCAAAGTGGATGCCCAGCTTGACAAATTAATTTCTCAAGGGGTTTTGGAACCTGTTGATTTTTCCAAATGGGAAACCCCCATTGTTACACCCCTTAAACGTGATGGCTCTTTGAGGATCTGCTCAGACTATAAGTCCACAATTAACAAGGGCTCCAGCCTAATGCATACCCTGTCCCCATAATACAGCATTTACTTCACTCCTTGGGGAAAAGTTCAATCTTCACCAAGCTGGACATGACTCAGGCATACCAGCAATTCCCTGTTGATAAGCAACTGCTGAAGCTCAAACTATAATTACACACAGGGGCTTTCAAATGCAAACGTTTACAATTTGGTGTCAGCGTGGCCCCTGGTATTTTCAATCTATTATGGAACGTTTGCTTTACAATATCAATGGTGTCGTTCCTTACTTGATGACATCCTTATTGCTGCTGACAACCCTCAGCAGCACTTAACAAGACAAGTTCTCAAGTGTTTTCAGAAAGCTGGGCTGAAACTCAACAGAGACAAATGCATTTTTGCTGCCCCTCACGTTGATTTTTGGGTTACCACATAGACTCCAAAGGAATCCACCCTATAGAGTCCAAAATCCGTGCAATTCAAGATGCCCCTGTGCCTCATAACAAAACTGAGTTACAAGCCTTTTGGGACTTTTGAACTTTTATAGCTCTTTTCTTCCCCACAAAGCCACTGTTGCTGAACCTTTGCACAGACTGTTGGACTCCAAAGCCACTTGGAAGTGGGGGCCTCAGGAACAGGCCTCTTTCAAGGCTGTCAAATCCTTGCTCACCTCATCTAATGTCCTTATTCAATTCAGTGAATCACTCCCTCTTGTGTTGGTTTGTGATGCTTCTCCTTATGGGATTGGGGCAGTACTGGGTCACAGGTTACCTAATGGCCAAGAGGCTCCAATCGCTTATTTTTCCAGGACTCTTTCGAAATCTGAGCGCAACTACAGCCAGATTGATAAAGAGGCTTTGGCAGCAGTGGCCTCTGTTAAAAAATTTCACGAGTATCTCTATGGGCACCATTTTGAACTAGTCACTGATCACCAGCCCTTACTTGGTATCCTGGCAGGTGACAAGCCTAGCCCTCAAATACTTTCCCCCAGAATGACTCGCTGGTCTCTTTTTTTGGCTGCCTACTCCTACAAACTTTCTTACAGGCCGGGTAAAGATGTTGCCCATGCTGATGCTTTAAGCAGATGCCCCTTGCCTGTTTTTGTTTCTGACCCTGCCCCTTCTCTGTCTGTGTTCCTCCTTGAAGACCTGCAATTGCCTCTTACTGCTCATGACATTGCCTATGCTTCCTCTAAAGATACCCAGGTTTCTCAAGTTACGGATTGGGTGCAAAGAGGGTGGCCTGGGGTTGTTATCCCTTCTGAGTTTCGCCCCTACAAGTCACGCCAGTCTGAGTTAAGTGTGCTTAAGGGATGTTTACTGTGGGGTCCTCGTGTAGTTGTCCCTCGCCTATTACGTACTAGAATCATTGACCTTCTCCATGAAGGGCATCCTGGCATCAACAGGATGAAGGCTCTGGCCCGGAGTTACGTCTGGTGGCCAGGACTGGACGAGGCTGTCACCAATAAGGTGCAACACTGCTCCACCTGTCAGCTCTCCAGACTCTCTCCTCCGACCTCCTGCCCGGGGGAGTGGGAGGACACCAATACCCCATGGTCCAGGCTGCATGTAGATCTGGCAGGCCCCTTTCAGGGAAAAAACTTCTTAGTGCTAGTTGATTCCTTCTCTAAATGGGTGGAACTGGTGCTCCTTAAGAACACCACTTCAGTCTGTCTGTTTGGCTCTAGACTCCATTTTTTCCTCCCACGGTTTCCCTGACACTTTGGTCTCTGACAACGGGCCTCAGTTTACCTCTTCCCCTTCGAACTCTTCCTTGCCCACAGGGTATCAGGCAGCTTTAATCTCACCTTTTCACCCTTCTTCTAATGGCCTGGCTGAAAGGGCTGTGAGATCTGCCAAGGAAGCTTTGGGTAGGTTAGGGGAAGGGGACTGGCATACCAAGATAGCCAGGTATCTGTTGGCACAGCATACCACCCCTAGCACCACTACCAACCTTTCTCCAGCTGAACTCCTTATGGGGAGGAAGCTACATAACTCTAGACCGCCTGCACCCCATGTATACCCCCAGGGCACCCCTAGACTCGTCCAGCAAAACGAGGGCCTTTTGTCCTGGTGATCCAGTCTATGCCCGAAATTATGCAGGGGCTCCCTTGTGGCTCCCTGGGTGGGTAGAGCAGCAGACAGGCCCTAAATCATACAGAATTAGGCTAGGGGATGGGAGACTATGGCGCAGGCATGTGGACTGTTAAGTTTGCATGAAGAGTCAGACGCGAGGAGTTCCAGCAAAGACTTTATTAGTGACTACAGCTCGAAAGGACCCGTCCTGGCATGGCTACGGCTGCTTCTTATAGCCTGCAGCCGTAGCTGCCAGCCAATGGGAGTGCAGGGTTTCTTCCCGCACTATTTAAACCAATACCATTTGACATTTTACAAGAACAGTTCAAATAAACCAATAACATTCAAACCTACATACATAACACCCCTCCCCATTAGGTTCAGTCCATACCAAACCCCAACCTATCTAATGTATTCCTTTAAATAGGTGGGGCTCTTACGTGTATGCGTTGAGACCTTTGGTTCAGAAGTTTTAACGTTCTCACCCAGTGAGAGGGAAATGTGTCTGCTGACATTTCCCGTTGGGACTTCCTGTGAAAGAGACCCTGTTAGACTGTTAGAATCTGGTCTCTCCTCCCAACCCATCTCCATTCCAATGTCAGCACCCAAGTCAGGTGGTGGTGTGCAATCTTCCACTTCTAAGGATGACTCTTGGCATTGTGACAGGGTTGGGATGGTTCCTGTCGCAATGGCTCTACTTCTAAGGATGGATCTTGGCATTGTGACAGGGTTGGGATGGTTCCTGTCGCAATGGCTCGTTACACATGGGGTTGATTCCTGTTTGCTGATTTTCCTCCTGTTCCTCCCCTTCCCCTAGAAGAGACATTAGGTGAGGGACCCAGAGAGAGACAGGGATGTTCCTGAGGGAACCTGGATCTAAGTTGGTCAATGTGCCTGCTCCAGAGAGGCCATCCTCTGTTTGTACCCTGTAAGAACGAGGCCAGTGATGTGAGTTATTTCAGCAGGAATCCACAAGGTTCACCTATAAGGTTCCTAGCATATACAGAATCTCCCACACTAAAAGAACGAACTTGGAAGTGGAATCCAGCGGTGCATTGGGTGTAAGTGGGATGAAGGCGGTCAAGGGAAGACCTAAGTTTCCTACCCATCAACAACTCTGCTGGGGATAAGTTATTTGATGGGCTAGGAGTGATGTGTTGAGCACTAAGAAGTTTTTCAAGCTTCTCAGTGATATCCCCAGGACCCAGCTGCTGAAGCTTCTCCTTGGTAAAGCGTACCATCGTTCAGCCCGCCATTGGCAAGGGTGCCCAGGGGCAGTGAGGGCATGTCTGATGCCCTGTTGAGCTAGAAAGGATTCAAAATGTTAGACGTGAATTGAGGGCCATTGTCAGAAACAAGGACATCTGGTAATCCATGGGTTACAAACAATTTTCTGAGCTGCTTGATGACAGCCTCACTTGTAGTGGATGTCATGGGAATTACCTCTAGCCATTTGGAGTATGCATCTACTAGTACTAGAAAAGTGTGCCCTCTTGTAGGGCCTGCAAAATCAATGTGGATTCTAGACCATGGGCCCCTAGGACATTCCCATTCCTGCGTGAGGTGGGGCAGGCCTGACTATCTGGCAATTGGGACAAGATGCTACCCAGTTTTCAACCATTTTGTCAATACCTGGCCACCATACATAACTCCTGGCCAAACCTTTCATCCTTACAATCCCGGATGACCCTCATGTAACATTTCCAAAACCTCCCTTGCAGTTTTGCAGGAATAACCACCCTGTTACCCCACAAAATACATCCTCTTAATACAGATAATTCAGTTTGCCTGGACTTAAAAGGTTGGGCAAGGTGAGGTAGATCTTGAAGAGGCCAACCTTTCTTAATCCAGCCCATAACAGGTGCCAACACAGCATCTTTGGCAGTTTCTTTGGCAATCTCAGCAGCATGGACTGGAAGCTTAGCAACAGTCTCCAGGAAAAGGTGTGAGTTTCAAGTTCAAGGTCCTCCTTGTGGCAAGGTAGTGGGCAAGCGACTCAGTGCATCAGCATGTCCAATGTCCTTGCCAGGCCTGTGAATCAGTTTGTAGGAATAGGCTGCAAGAAATTCAGTCCACCTCAGCATTCTTGGTGACAGGATATTAGGTGTAGTTTGTCTCCTGCCACAATGCCTAGTAAGGTTTGTGATCTGTAACAATGGTGAATGACCTGCCATACAGATATTCATGAAATTTCTTAACAGCTGCAACAACTGCTAAAGCCTCCTTGTCCAATTGGCTATAATTCCTCTCTGCTTTGGACAGTGTGCAGAGTAAAATGCAATTGGGGCTTCCATTGGGAAGCCTGTGACTCAAACCCCCCCCACTCCAAAGGGGATGCATCACAAGTCAGAACAACAGGTAAATTCTCAGAGAATTGTATCAACAGCATCAGACGTGATTAGTCTCTTAATACTGTTAAATGCTGACTGTTTCTTCCGCCCCCAGATCCAAACAGCATTCTTATCAAGTAAGCGATGTAAGGGCTCAGCAATAGATGCTTTGTGAGGTAGAAACATGTGGTAAAGTTAATAAGTCCAAGGAAGGCTTGCAAATCTGCCTTGCATCGAGGTTTAGGGGCTTCATTGATTGCTTTAACCTTGGCATCAGTAGGATGGATGCCATGCTTGTCAATCATATACCCAGGAACTCAACTCTGTCTGTTTTGAGTGTACATTTGTCTTCCTTGACTTTTAAACCCGCTTTTCTGAATCTGGTAAGGACTTCTCTGAGTCTTTCTTGAAGCTGAGTGTCATTTTCAGCAGAGATTAATACATCATCAAAATAAGGTACTACCCCTGGCAGTCCTTGCAACATTCTTTCCATAAGGCTCTGAAAAATGTGGAATGCCACGCTCACTCCAAATTGTAGTCTTTTACATTTGAAGGCACCTCTATGGGTCACAATTGTTTGTGCCTCTGCAGTGGCATCATCAACTGTTAATTGTTGATATGCCTGAGCCAAATCCAGTTTAGCAAATACTGTACCCCTGCCAAGGGAATGGAGCAGATGATGCACAACTGGTACAGGATATGCGCTCTGTTGCAGCGCATGGTTAAGTGTCCCCTTGTAGTCACCACAGATTCTCACTGACCCATCAGACTTGACTGGTGTGACTATGGGTGTTCCCATCTGGAGTGGTCAGTAGGCTCTAAAACCCCTTGAGCAATGAGTTTATCTAATTGTGCATCAATTTTTCCTTTAAAGCAAATGGGACCCTCCTGGGCTTTAAAGCAATTGGGGCACCTTGGGGTCTAGGCTGAAAGCAATAGGGGTCCCCATATACTTGCCCAGTCCTTCGCTGAAGACCTCTGGAAACTCAGACTTCAAGGACTCTTCCCAGTCAGAACTGCTCACGTGATGGATGCCAGTCACCTCGATGCCAAGTGGCTTGAACCACTCAAGTCCCAGCAAACTTGGGCGATCCTTGTCCCACGATGGTCAGGGGCAAACGTTTGGTGTGGCCTTTAAACTGCACGTTGAAATCTCTCGCTCCAACTACTGGAATCTTGTTCCTTGGTAGTCTTTGAGAGTCAGTGCTTGCTTCTGAAATGCTTTTCTGAATTTTGGGAAAAGTCTGTGGATAGTGTCCCATGACACCATAGATAAATAAGAGCCTGAGTCCACTTCCATTTGGCAAGGCCTTCCTTCAATAAACACCTTCACATGTACTTTTCTGCTTTTTAGGGTGAAGAATGACCAATAGTGATTGTTTGGTGAGTTTATTCTTGCCATTTGCTTCTAAATTTAGCCCCATTTTTCAAGGAAATTGTTGGGCTTAAAGTCTCTATCAGGAATTTCTTCCCTGGTGAGTTCTGGATGTGAGTTCTGGATGTGATCTTTGCAAGGAATCCTGCCCCCACAGCCTCAATAGAACCCTTGCCTGTTCTTCCCAGAGTCTTTTCTTTTCTTCTCCATTCTGAGTTTAAAATCCCCTCCTCTGCCTCACTGCCATCAGAATCAGAGTCTATTTGTTGCAATGAGTAGATGTGGATTTATCCCCATCAGAATGGCTTGAGGCCTGGCTTGAGGCCTTGTTAATCTTTCATGGCGCTGCTGAGGACTTGGTGGCTTCGCTGAAACAGCTTCTTCAATGGCCTCTTTAAGCGTGATCTTAGGTTTCATTAATAGTTTGCTTTTTAA
>CM019148.1:175250859-175298850 GCA_009733165.1 Naja naja | reverse complement strand
AGAAAACTAAAAGTTCTTTGTCTAAGCCAAATGAGTTTCCATTTGTGTAGCATATCTACCTATCTATAAACTCAGTGTTGCAATAAAGGAAGGCATGAGATCATAAAAACGCGATATCTAGTTTTTGAAGCATTACATACGAATCAAAGTCTATATAGGTATCTGCCTTCCAGGATTTCAATTCTAGTCTTTCCCTTCTAACATTCTGAGTAAATAGTATTTTGGCTGTTCTATTTTCAGATTTGAGATTGGGAAGTGGCTGCAGTGTCATTTTAATCATTCTGTCCTGCCTTTTGGCAATTATTGGTTACATACAGCCATAAGTATTTTTATTGAGATCTATTATAATTTCCTCCTATATAACATATCACTTTTTCCTTCCTTCATCTTATGAAGCTCAGTAGCTATTTGATTTTTAAAACTGCAATCATTTAATGAGGAAGCATCACAATAACTTTGCCAAGTATTTTATTCTCAAAGAGTTCAAAGAAATCATTATTGATGTATGGTCAGATACTGCAATTTTCTTCTGGGACAATGAATTACCCTTTAAATACTTTTGCATATTTTTTAATCTAAATAGTTCCAATGTCATCAGCTCTAGTTATGGCCTTTATTAATAAATGCTCCCTTTATGTAAGCTGATTTTGAGTATAAATGCAGTAAAACACATATTTAATCCTGGTTTTTCTTTTTGATCTATTGTTTTTTCCTAGGAAAACCCTTTGATGTCACAACAATTCTCACTGCTGCTGTTTCCAACATCATAGTTTCTATCCTAATTGGGAAACGCTATGAATATAAAGATAACAAATTTCAACGACTACTGAAGAAGAACAGTGAAAATTTTCAGCTTTCAGGAAGCCCTGCTATATTGGTTATCTATTTTTTTTTAATTTTAAAAATGTCATGAAAAACAGACAGCACAATGACTTAGATGAGGGAATAGAAAGGGGACTCATCAAATCTGTAGGTGACACCAAGCTGGCAGGAGTAGCCAACACCCCAGAGGACAAGTTAAGGATCCAAAAAGATCTTGACACAGTTGAACAATGGGCCGTAACATAAAATTTAATGTGGAGAAAAGCAACGTTTTACACCTAGGAAGGAAAAACCAAAGGTACAAGTAAGATTAGGTGAAACCTGACTCAAAAACGGTAACTGTGAGAGGGATCTTGGAGTCCTAGTGGACAATCACTTAAATATGAGCCAGCAGTGTGTGGCAGTAGCCAAAAATGTGAATACAATTCTTGGTTGCATAAACAGAGGCACAGAATCAAAATCAAATGAACTATTAGTACCACTTTTTAAACCTTAGTAAGACCACACCTGGAATACTGCATTCAATTTTGGTCATTACATTACAAAAAGATTGCTGAAACTTTGGAAAAAGTACAAAGAGGAGCAACTAACATGATTAAAGACCTGAAGACAAAAACATATGGAGAATACTTGCAAGAATTGGGTATGGCTAGTCTAGAGAAAAAAAGTAATAGGGGGTGACATGATAGCAGTATTTGAGCAGTTGGCACAAAGAAAAGGGGGTCAACTTATTTTCCAAAGCACCTAAAGGCAAGGTAAGAAACGATGGGTGGAAATTAATCAAGGAGCAAAGGAATCTGGAATTAAGGGAACTTTCCAACAGTGAGAACAATTAACCAGTGGAACAGCTTGCCTTCAGAAGTTGTAGGTGCTTCATCACAGGAGGTTTTTAAGATGACAACCACTTTTCTGAAATGGTATAAAGTCTCTTGCTTGAGCAGAGGGTTGGACTAGAAGACCTCCAAAATCTCTTCTAGCTCTATTCTGATTGATTGATTGATTGATTCTCAAGCTTCATTGAGAGGCAAAAGCATGTTGCTTCTCCTGTGTATCTGTAGCAAGATGATGATATTGGAATTCCAATCCTAACCTTATGTAGTTTCATGCAAGTCTGGAAACTACTTTTTAACATCACAAATCTCATGATTTCCTCTCCCTTCCTTGCAAAGACTTGTGAAAAGCAAGAGCCTTCATTGCAAATATCTTTCCATCTTTCCTTTTCTTTATACAGTACTTTATGCATGTACTATACTGCTCCCTTGACTAGGACTTGCGTTGAGTTTCTTGCACTGATGGGTCACATCGCTTGTTTGGAAATCAATAAAATGTGACCACAGGAACTCATTCAATAATATAGTAGAAAATAAGCACACCCTCTTCCAAAAACCTGTGTGGAGGGTTAGGCCATAGAATTTGGGGCTTAGTGAATTAGCAATATTGACTATCCAAAGCTCATTCAGTCATGTGATCTTCCTTATTATTGGGTGTTTTTTTTTGTAGACTTGGGGAACATAAACATGTTTAAGATGTCCACCTGAGAAATTCTAAGTATTCAACTTCCATAATATGTGTTTTCTTCTATCATTCTTTCAGCTATACAATTTGTTTCCCAAGTTGTGGTTCCTTTTGGTCACTCCTAAATTAATGATAAAGAATCAAAGTGAGATCCATGATTTCATACAGACAATCGTGATGGAATATTCCCAAGATCTTGATGAAAACGACCAGAGGAATTTGATCGAATCATTTCTTGTTCGGCAGAGAGAGGTAATGATATATATATAAAAGCAAAAGACCACTCACGCATCATCACAAAATCTCCAGAACTGTAAAGCCCACAAACTTGAAATTTGGCACGTATGTTCCTCTTGGCTTCTAGGTGCCCACTAAGAAAGGATTTTTTGAAATGACCATCAGGGAATTAGTATTTTGTATATTATTATTAACACGCTCTGATGCTAAGGAGTTTTACTCCCTCTCCCCACTTGAAAATAAATCTGTTCCAAATGCAAAAAACATGCAGAGGAGAGGAGTTTCAGTTTCAGTTTTACTTTCACTTCAGCAACCACCTTTAGTACAGAACAATTGAGCTAAGCCACGCCCGGGCTTATTGTGGCTTCTTGCTCACACAGCAAATGCTGTTTCAGTTTCCAAACAGCCCTCAACTCTGTCACACACTGACGGGACACTAGCCAAATGAATACCGATGGTTGCTGGTAGACAGGGGCAAAAAATTTTCCTCCTTATTTTCCTCCCCCAAAACTAAGCCCAACCACATAGTTTCATAGCAAAGCACGGGTATCGAGCTAGTTATGTGTGTGTAATTATGTTTTTGTTTATGTGAGTAGGTTGTGTTTCCTTACTTGCATTTTGTTTATATACCTCAGGAGAATATGAATACAAAAAATGATGGATATTTCCGTAATGAAAACCTTATAGGTCTTGTAGATGACTTATTTGGTGCTGGAACCGAAACAATGGCAAACACTCTGTGCTGGGCCATACTCCTAATGATGAAGTATCCAGAAATTCAGAGTAAGTACTTTCATTTCATTGACTTCCAATAAAACTATGAAAAGAATTGAAAAAGAATTGTTGGCATTTGGAATGTTACTTGAATGAAGTGAAAGAGGTGAACCAAGATTAAGTTGCCTTTCAAATAAGAAAGGCAACATTGGTCTCATTAAAGACAACCTGACTAAACTTACCTCCCAAATGAAAATGAGTTTTAATAAACTCAAGACATTTAAAGCTGAGCGTATTAATCTATAAGAAACAACACAAAAAAGAAAACCTTGTCATCTTGCTGAAACATTGAAAATTAGGCAAGGAACGTATAACATTAGGAAAAACAAAACAACAAATGAAATGGTAGTTTATACTAAAATACTTCCCTGGGAAGCACTGGAACAATTAAAAGATAAAGAAGGAAGAACATTAATCTTGAAATTAAAAAAAGAAGGCAAAATTTTAACACTGCCATCCATGAATGCTCCCAATACAGATATGGAATGATTGTCAGGACACTTTTTCCAGATGTTAATAATGAATTGCAGAGAAGTAAGTTATCATAGAAATATGGGTGAAGTGCTAGACCTGAGCTTGGTCACATCATCTGTAGAAGAAAAAAAAATAGTTTCCATGAAAGTATTTTCATGATGTGGATATTTGACCAATGTTTGGAGTTTGAAAATCCACTTGGGAAAAATATTGGAAAATCTGATAAAGATTATATTCCTGTAAAACAAAGTACACTCAAGAATTCATATGTGCTTGATCTCTAAGGCTGTCACACCATCTGTTAAGATTTCCTCTGTGATATGGGCATATGATTTCAAAAAGAAGATGAAATGTGTGAAACGAAATCAGTTTGGAAATGTAAACAAAACAGAGAATCTTAGGACATCATATCAGAAAAGAGAACAAAAGGAAAAATGATAACAGCAAACAGTAATGGAACAACCTCTTACATCCAAGATTATCAGAATGTAATAACTGAAAAGCTTGCAACCATTCAGTGTATGCTTTAGTTTAGACTCTAGACCCCTAATCCCCTTCGTTGCTCTTCTCTGCTTTCTCTCTAGAACAGGGCTATCAAACTGATGGCCCGTGGGTCAGGTGAGTCATGCGCAGGCTAGTGGTGGGTTTTAAAACTTTTTTGTACCAGTTCGGTGTGCGTTGCATGTGCACAGCATTTGCAGTTCACCTTCTGCTGCAAGCCCTGTGTGTAAAACAGCTGATGTGTAGCAATTGGCTGTGCCGCACGAAGCAGCTGAGGTTGAAAAGCAGGAAATAAAGGTAGGTATAGAGGCAGGGTGGGTGGGAGGGCCCAGCAGCTGATTGTTGGAGTGAACCAGTTTGCTCACAGATGATCTTCATAACTTCCAGTTTGGCCAAACTGGGCCAAACCGGTAGAATACCACCACTGGATCAGGTCATGCCCATCCCAGCTCTACAAAGGGGAAAAACATGTGAAACATCACATACTGGCCACCTGATGCAGCGAGTTTGACACCCGTGCTCCAGAGTGTCAATATATTTTTTGTATTTTGGTGACCAAAACTGGATGTAGTATTTCAAGTATGGTCTTACCAGTGCATTATAAAGTAATACTAACAATTCATGTGGCCTTCATATTGTCCCTCTGTTGACTGCATTGGCTTTTTTGGCAGCTGCAGCACACAGCTGACTCTTTCTTAAGTGGTAGTTCACTGGGAGACCTAGTTCTCTCTCATGCTCCCTGCTTTTCTGTTTATCCATTCAAATATTGTATTAGTTTATCAAAATGTAAAATATAGAAGTACAAAGAAAAATGAAAATAATGGAAAAATAAGGGTGGAAAAATAATAGAGAAAAAAGTAGGGTAAAGGGGAAAAGAAAAGAAAAGCATTGATTTCTGACTCCTTTTGGTGCAGTAGAATAAAATAATAACATAAAACCTCAACTTTTTACTTTTATATTTATTTATTTATTTAATTGATTAATTAATTTATATTGCTCCCTATTCACCCATGGAGACTCAAGGCTTACAGAATATAAAACCACATTTAGAACAATAAAACTAACAAAATAATCAAATAAATCAATATAGTACAATATAACAAAATCACTCCCTACTCTCAACCCCCACCCTGGTGACAGCAGATCACACAAACCATTTAATGGGCTCCATCCCCTCTGGGTTCCCCAGGCCCACTGGCAGAACCAGTTCTTCAGCACCTTCTGGAAGCGTATTAGAGTGGGGGCGTTCTAATCTCTGGGGGCGTTCCAGAGAGGGAGCCACCACAGAGAAGGCCCTTCTTCTGGGTCCCACCAGGTGTATGTATCTCCCTCGGGGATGGGACCTGCAAAATTCCCTTCCTCCCCACTCTCATGTGTTGGGTAGATGCGACCAGCAAGAGACAGTCCCTCAGATAACCTGGTCCCAAGCCATGACGGGCTTTAAAGGTAACACCCAGCACCTTGAATTGCCAAAAGCAAATCTGGAAGCAAATCGGCAACCAATGCAGCTGCCGCAGGAGAGATGATATATGTGCACATTGGGGTCTGCAAAACCATGTGGGCCATTGCATTTGTACCAACTGGACCTTCCAGATGCATGGGCAGCCCCATGTAGAGCGTGTTGCAATAGTCAAGACAGGAAGTAACCAGGGCATGTGTGACTGTGAGCAGGGCCTATTGGTCCAGAAAAAGGCCTAACTGGTGCACAACCCGCAGTTGCGCAAAGGCCCTCCTGGCCATGACTGCCACCCGCTCTTTGAGCAGGAGTCGTGAGTCCAGGAAAACCCCTAGATTATGCACAGGGTCTGTTTGGGGTAGTGCTACTCTATCCAAGACCAAAGGTAGCAATTCTCCCTGAGCCAATGAACCCCAAACCCAGAGCCACTCGGTCTTGCAAGGGTTTAGTTTCAACCCATTGCTCCGCATCCAGCCCCTAACAACCTCCAGGCACTGCAAGAGGGAGGACACAGCATCACTTAACTCACCACAGGCTGAGACATACAGCTGAATATCATCAGCATATTGGTGATATCTCAGTCCATGGTAACGGATAATCTCACCCACTGGCTTCATATAAATGTTGAACAGGAGTGGAGAGAGTCCTGAGTCCTGCGGGACCCCATAAAGCAATGGGCGAGGGCTGGATCTCTCCCTTCCAGGACAGAAGGAAGTGAACCAGGACAGCACAAGGCCTGCCACTCCCATCCCCCAAAGCTGTCCCATATATAGCAATAAACACTAGCCATTTATATAACAATTAGATATAGCTATCTAATCAGCAAAACCCTAAATCAAAGTTTCATTTTTTTCTACCTCAAGCATTTTTTCTACTCAAAGTCCAAAAGCAGTTTTCAAGTAGAAACAATATCATGTTCTTTTCTTTAACCAAAGCAGTCAGTTCAGCCATATCTGCCAACTTCATAATTTTTGCAGCCATTCATCCATTGTAAGAATCAAAGTATCCTTTCATTTTTGTGCATAAACTATTCTTGTTGCCATCAACATATATAACATCAAACTTCCTCCCCCCTCAAGTTCTTTATCCATTAAGCCTAAGAGAAAAGTTTCTGGTGGAAAAATCCACTAATCTTCCATCCTACCATTTCTTTTCGAAAAACCTTCCTGGAGCAACATCCAAAGGGGCATCTTCGCAGAGGACCTATTCCAAACTCTTAGGCTGGCATATCTAACAAACTAATCATTGAAACCAACACTTACTTTAACCTAATCATACCATAAATAGCAATGCCATCCAAATCTTAATTCACAATCCTCCGGCTCAAGTGACCTCTTACTTTGGAGAGACACCCACTCTTTTAGCCAGACCCAACAGTAGGTATCAATGTACAATTTCAAACCTGGTAAACGCAAACCTCCTCTTTTTTTAGCCTCTTGGAGTAATTTACATTTAATTCTTGTCCCTCCCACTATATAAACCTAGGGGTGTCCATCTGCCATTGTTTAAATAGAGTATCAGTTATAAATATTTGTAAAGTCTGAAACAGAAAAAGCATCTTTGGTAAAACATTCATCTTAATTACAGAGATTCTATCAGTAATGATAGCTACAATCTATCCCATCTTAATAAGTCTTTTTTAATATCATTCCAAAGAGACATAAAGTTATTGTGAAACAGTTTAGCATTTGTATGTACTAATATAACCCCCAGATATTTCACTTTTTTCTCCATCTTAAACCAACTAAAGTCAATATTTCACAAATCCTGAGAGGTCATATTTTAACAAGCATTGTTGTTTTCTGTTTATTTATTTTTAAAGCCCGCTAAAACTCCAAACACATTAAGTTTTTTCATCAAATATGCTACATTGGTTTAGGGTCTTGTAAAAAGATAATTAAAATGTCAACAAATGCTCTCAATTTATAAACTTTCTTTTTTGATATTTATACCTGTTATTTTCTCATCTTGCCTAATTCAAAAGTTCTAGCACCAATATAAACAGCAGGGGAGATGAGGGTCATCCTTGTTTCATACTCACTGCTTTTCTTGCCTAAGTATAAAGCCTTACTTTTCTCACCACTCTGTTGGATAGGGCCCAGTGTTCAAGTTTGTCACTTGATGCACAGTTTATCTCCCAGTTGATGTCTAGGTAGTTAAATTCTCCCATTATTATTGTATGTGCTTCCTTAAATAACTGTGACAACTAAAAAACACTTCTTTGGTCTTTTTAGTTGCCAGCAGAAAGGGAGAGGGGAAAGTAGTGCATTCCTCAAATGCTTCAGATAATTGCTAGGCAGCCGAAGCTGTTGGTGCGCAAGATTATTACTGGAGAGCATGATTGATGACTCTTGGCTATGGATGTGTCCCATTGGATAATATACATCCATGGGGTGGGGGGAAGACCAGGGTCAAGGGGGAAATGAATGCTGTATCTTAATGTCGGCTGCACCTGGATAACGCTGACATAGTCACTCCTAATAAATCAATTTTTTTTACTCTGAGAGATGTGGCTAGAGACTTTTGATTTGAATGAGGGTGGATTTGTTGGAGCCCTGACAGCCAGCTGACACTTTAAAAATCATTCTGGGATACCTAATCCTTGACCTCTTCAATCGCTTCCCAACATCTGGAATACATGGAGAGAAAGTCAGGTTAACATGGCAGAAGGGGGGGCTGTCAGAAGAAAGCCTACTAGAAGCAGCCCAGCTATGAACAGAAGCTGAGGATGTAATCACAGGCAAAGCAAAGATAAAGATAAAGGAAACAAAACCCCCCACAGCTTCGGACGGTGAGTTCCCCAGCCTGAAAAGGGAGGAAGGCCCCTAAGCAAGCTGGCAAGAGTGGAATGGATGTGGGACTGGGAACAAGCCAGAGCTCCAAAGCCCCTGATGGGATCCCTGGGGAGATCCATAGAGCAGCTGAGAGAGGAATTTGACTGGGCTGCCATTAGAGAGGATAGCACGTCATGCCACCCAAAACAGGGGGGATTTCCCACCGAGCCTTCTGAAGGGAGGAGAAGCAGATGGGATTACAACCCTCCTCCTCTATCCAGCAGAAGAAGAAAGAGCCCACAGTGGCAACCAGTGCCTCCCCCACACAACAGGCAGCTCCTTCCTCCTTCTGCGCGAGCTAGAGCCGGGGAGGAAGGTCAGCCACCTCAAGCACAGATTTACAGAGGGCAACAGGAAGAGGGCAGAGCAGAGGTCAATGAACCACCATGGTTCAGGAGAAAATTTGATGGGGACCCAGACCAGTTATCTCTATTCCTTGACTCAGCTGAGATCCACCTTGAACATTATGGACACCTCTACCCCTCCCCTAGAGTGAACACCATTTCTAAGGGGCTGGAGGGAGAAGCAAGAGGATGGCTAGCAACCCTCCACAAGAGAAGCCCCCCCCCACCAACTGCATGACGCAGATAACTTCCTACAACTGCTGGAGGCCAGATTTGAAGAGGCAGAGGATGACCCATATGCAGAAGATGAACTCAGAAACCTAAAGGGATGGCGACCCATCAAAGAATACATCTGTGAATTCAGGAGAATCAGTGGGAAGATACTCCTTTTGCCTGAACGGATACTGGTTTATTTTTTCAGAACCAGCCTGGACAAGTAAATTAGCAAAGTAACTGCCTATCATGACATCCTGAACAGACTCTCTGAGTGGTTCTGAATAGTCATAAAAGTCTATGGGACATTACGCGCTAGCAATATGAGAAAGCCACCAGGAACCAGAGACAGAGGGCAACCAGACCAGAGGCTACTAAGCCGATGGGATGCACAGCATGATCTGCCCCAATACCAACCCTCTCATGAAGCCCAATTAAATGCTACCGATGTGGAGAAGTAGTGCACATGGCAGCAGTGTGCGCCACCTCAGATTCGAGACCAAGGCCAAAACCACCACCCAGGGTGCAACTTGAACGAGGCCCTAGATGTGCCACCAACGCATCCCAGAGGGTTCTTCAGGCTGCACAGGTCCCTCTCCACCCAGCTGAAGGGGGAAGAACTCTGGATAATGATGACCAGTCGCTGGATCCTTATGACAGCGAGGACAAGGGCGAACATGACACAATGGTGAGTGGACTGATTCCCCCTTTCATTTTCCCAGTACGGTGTATGGCCCCAAAGACAGGGAATAAGGGAGTTTTGATCAAAATGACCATGGTCCTAGACCTGGGGATCAGGGTGTAAAAGCTAGCCCACCCAGTTTGAACAAGTAGATGTCTCCCTGCTGGGAGGAGCCTACACCACTCACGTAACCAAACCAGTGAGACTAGAGCTAGTGGAACACTGGGAGACAATTCGATTCGTAGTGGCTCCCAAAATGACAGATGCAGTCATACTGGGACTTTCCTGGCTAGACAAGTAGGGCCCGACCATCTGGTGGCAGGAGGGCAGCCACAGATTGAGGATAGCAAAAGGACCTCAACCCCTTCCTCACCATTGAATAGAAGCCCGACCAATACAGGGATCCTCCTCTGAGAGTTTCACCAGAAAAACTGGCAGCCACCTCCGACAGAACCCCAGAGGCCGGACAGATCCCAAGAGAATATCAGGACCTTGTGAAGTATTCAGCAAGACTGAGTGTGACATCCCCCCCCATCGTGAGGCAGGATGCACCATAGAAATCATTCCTGGGACAAAATTACCAAAGCCCAAAATATATGCCATGACGCTCCGAGAAATGCAAGAAATGGGCAAATATATAGACAAAAACCTAGCAAGAGGGTTCATCGAGCCAGCAAGCCACGTGTTCTGGCCCAGGCTTCGTCAAACATAATTAAACACAAACTTGCTTACTTACTTACTTACTTACTTACTTATTTAATTTAATTAGGCAAGGAACGTATAACATTAGGAAAAACAAAACAACAAATAAAATAGTAGTTTATACTAAAATACTTCCCTGGGAAGTACTGGAACAATTAAAAGATAAAGAAGAACATTAATCTTGAAATTAAAAAAAGAAGGCCAAATTTTAACACTGCCATCCATGAATGCTCCCACTACAGTTATGGAACAGTTACGGAACAATGTTAATAATGAATTGCAGAGAAGTAAGTTATCATAGAAATATGGGTGAAGTGCTAGACCTGAGCTTGGTCACATCATCTGTAGAAGAAGAAAAAAAATAGTTTCCAAGAAAGTATTTTCATGATGTGGATATTTGACCAATGTTTGGAGTTTGAAAATCCACTTGGGAAAAATATTGGAAAATCTGATAGAGATTATGTTCGTGTAAACACAAAGTACACTCAAGAATTTATATGTGCTTGATCTCTAAGGCTGTCACACCAATTGTCAAAGAAGTACAGATTTCCTCTGTGATATGGGCATATGATTTCAAAAAGAAGATGAAATGTGTGAAATGAAATCAGTTTGGAAATGTAAACAAAACAGAGAATCTTATGACATCATATCAGAAAAGAGAACAAAAGGAAAAATGATAACAGCAAACAGTAATGGAACAAACTCTTACATCCAAGATTATCAGAATGTAATAACTGAAAAGCTTGCAACCATTCAGTGTATGCTTTAGTTTAGACTCTAGACCCCTAATCCCCTTCGTTGCTCTTCTCTGCTTTCTCTCTAGAACAGGGCTATCAAACTGATGGCCCGTGGGTCAGGTGAGTCATGCGCAGGCTAGTGGTGGGTTTTAAAACTTTTTTGTACCAGTTCGGTGTGCGTTGCATGTGCACAGCATTTGCAGTTCACCTTCTGCTGCAAGCCCTGTGTGTAAAACAGCTGATGTGTAGCAATTGGCTGTGCCGCACGACGAAGCAGCTGAGGTTGAAAAGCAGGAAATAAAGGTAGGTATAGAGGCAGGGTGGGTGGGAGGGCCCAGCAGCTGATTGTTGGAGTGAACCATTTCGCTCACAGATGATCTTCATAACTTCCAGTTTGGCCAAACTGGGCCAAACCGGTAGAATACCACCACTGGATCAGGTCATGCCCATCCCAGCTCTACAAAGGGGAAAAACATGTGAAACATCACATACTGGCCACCTGATGCAGTGAGTTTGACACCCGTGCTCCAGAGTGTCAATATATTTTTTGTATTTTGGTGACCAAAACTGGATGTAGTATTTCAAGTATGGTCTTACCAGTGCATTATAAAGTAATACTAACAATTCATGTGGCCTTCATATTGTCCCTCTGTTGACTGCATTGGCTTTTTTGGCAGCTGCAGCACACAGCTGACTCTTTCTGAAGTGGTAGTTCACTGGGAGACCTAGTTCTCTCTCATGCTCCCTGCTTTTCTGTTTATCCATTCAAATATTGTATTAGTTTATCAAAATGTAAAATATAGAAGTACAAAGAAAAATGAAAATAATGGAAAAATAAGGGTGGAAAAATAATAGAGAAAAAAAGTAGGGTAAAGGGGAAAAGAAAAAGAAAAGCATTGATTTCTGACTCCTTTTGGTGCAGTAGAATAAAACAATAACATAAAACCTCAACTTTTTACTTTTATATTTATTTATTTATTTAATTGATTAATTAATTTATATTGCTCCCTATTCACCCATGGAAACTCAAGGCGGCTTACAGAATATAAAACCACATTTAGAACAATAAAAACTAACAAAAATAATCAAATAAATCAATATAGTACAATATAACAAAATCACTCCCCTACTCTCAACCCCCACCCTGGTGACAGCAGATCACACAAACCATTTAATGGGCTCCATCCCCCTCTGGGTTCCCCAGGCCCACTGGCAGAACCAGTTCTTCAGCACCTTCTGGAAGCGTATTAGAGTGGGGGCCGTTCTAATCTCTGGGGGCCATTCCAAAGAGAGGGAGCCACCACAGAGAAGGCCCTTCTTCTGGGTCCCACCAGGTGTATGTATCTCCCTCGGGGATGGGACCTGCAACATTCCCTTCCTCCCCACTCTGATGTGTTGGGTAGATGCGACCAGCAAGAGACAGTCCCTCAGATAACCTGGTCCCAAGCCATGACGGGCTTTAAAGGTAACACCCAGCACCTTGAATTGCCAAAAGCAAATCTGGAAGCAAATCGGCAACCAATGCAGCTGCAGAGGAGATGATATATGTGCACATTGGGGTCTGCAAAAAACCATGTGGGCCATTGCATTTTGCACCAACTGGACCTTCCAGATGCATGGGCAGCCCCATGTAGAGCGTGTTGCAATAGTCAAGACGGGAAGTAACCAGGGCATGAGTGACTGTGAGCAGGGCCTATTGGTCCAGAAAAAGGCCTAACTGGTGCACAACCCAAGAAAAAAGGCCCTCCTGGCCATGACTGCCACCCGCTCTTTGAGCAGGAGTCGTGAGTCCAGGAAAACCCCTAGATTATGCACAGGGTCTGTTTGGGGTAGTGCTACTCCATCCAAGACCAAAGGTAGCAATTCTCCCTGAGCCAATGAACCCCAAACCCAGAGCCACTCGGTCTTGCAAGGGTTTAGTTTCAACCCATTGCTCCGCATCCAGCCCCTAACAACCTCCAGGCACTGCAAGAGGGAGGACACAGCATCACTTAACTCACCACAGGCTGAGACATACAGCTGAATATCATCAGCATATTGGTGATATCTCAGTCCATGGTAACGGATAATCTCACCCACTGGCTTCATATAAATGTTGAACAGGAGTGGAGAGAGTCCTGAGTCCTGCGGGACCCCATAAAGCAGTGGGCGAGGGCTGGATCTCTCCCTTCCAGGACAGAAGGAAGTGAACCAGGACAGCACAAGGCCTGCCACTCCCATCCCCCAAAGCTGTCCCATATATTGCAATAAACACTAGCCATTTATATAACAATTAGATATAGCTATCTAATCAGCAAAACCCTAAATCAAAGTTTCATTTTTTTCTACCTCAAGCATTTTTTCTACTCAAAGTCCAAAAGCAGTTTTCAAGTAGAAGCAATATCATGTTCTTTTCTTTAACCAAAGCAGTCAGTTCAGCCATATCTGCCAACTTCATAATTTTTGCAGCCATTCATCCATTGTAAGAATCAAAGTATCCTTTCATTTTTGTGCATAAACTATTCTTGCTGCCATCAACATATATAACATCAAACTTCCTCCCCCCCTCCCCTCAAGTTCTTTATCCATTAAGCCTAAGAGAAAAGTTTCTGGTGGAAAAATCCACTAATCTTCCATCCTACCATTTCTTTTCCAAAAACCTTCCTGGAGCAACATC
The DNA here is from genome assembly GCA_009733165.1 of Naja naja. NCBI lineage: Eukaryota > Metazoa > Chordata > Lepidosauria > Squamata > Elapidae > Naja > Naja naja. Next base: position 175,284,903 of record CM019148.1, on the reverse strand, counting down.
CAAAGGGCATCTTCGAGAGGACCTATTCCAAACTCTTAGGCTGGCATATCTAACAAACTAATCATTGAAACCAACACTTACTTTAACCTAATCATACCATAAATAGCAATGCCATCCAAATCTTAATTCACAATCCTCCGCTCAAGTGACCTCTTACTTTGAGAGACACCCACTCTTTTAGCCAGACCCAACAATAGGTATCAATGTACAATTTCAAACCTGGTAAACGAAACCTCCTCTTTTTAGCCTCTTGGAGTAATTTACATTTAATTCTTGTCCCTCCCGCTATATAAACCTAGGGGTGTCCATCTGCCATTGTTTAAATAGAGTATCAGTTATAAATATTTGTAAAGTCTGAAACAGAAAAAGCATCTTTGGTAAAACATTCATCTTAATTACAGAGATTCTATCAGTAATGATAGTTACAATCTATTCCATCTTAATAAGTCTTTTTTAATATCATTCCAAAGAGACATAAAGTTATTCTGAAACAGTTTAGCATTTGTATGTACTAATATAACCGCCAGATATTTCGCTTTTTTCTCCAGGCTTCCTCAAACATAATTAAACACAAACTTACTTACTTACTTATTTATTTAATTTATATTGGCACCTATTCGTCCATGGTAACTCGAGGCAGCTAACAGAATGTAAAACCATATTTAAAAAAATAAAATAAAAAATAAAAAAAACTAACAAAAAGAATGAAATAAATTAGTACAATAGAAGAAAATTTCGGAAAAAAAACCCGAAAAATCAAAAACCAACTCCCGTCCCCCTCCCCGATGACAGCAGATCGCGCTAACCACCTGATGGCCTCCATCCCTCTACGTGTACCCCATGCCCGCTGGCAAAACCAGGGCTTCAGTGCCTTTCGGAAGAATATTAGTGAGGGGGCTAGTCTAATCTCTGGGGGAATGATGTTCCAGAGAGGTGGAGCTACCACAGAGAAGGCCCTTCTTCTGGGTCCCACCAGGTGAATCTCTCTCAGGGGTGGGACCCGCAACATTCCCTGCCTCCTCGCTCTAATGGTTTGGGTGGATGTGACTGCCAAGATATATTTGCTCAATAACCTGGACCCAAGCCATGAATGGCTTTAAATGCTGCCAAAAACTGAAGTATCCAATTAATTATAACGGAAACCAAGTGAAGTACCAGAAAAAACCGACCAGAGTTCACAGAGCTTCTAGGAGGACTCAGAATCTATCAAAATACTTTGCTTCCTGCAAAGGTTTTGTCATTGATGTCTGACTTTTATCCCTTATGGGAGGGGCAATCACCTCCCAGCCTTACTCCCAAGTCACCCCTTCTGTTTCAACTGCTCTCACCTAGCAGCTCTGTGCCCATGCGCACTGGGAAAAGGCTCCCCTGGGTCCTCTGCTTCTCTACTGCCAGGCTGCGAAGGCTCCGAAGGCAGCATCCCACTCCCAGACGGTCCTGATACCATCCCTGCCTTGTATGCAGGACCCTCGTCCAAGTCCTCTCCAGACTCCCTGACTGGTCTCCTTTCTTCCTTACTGTCCGACTCCACTGCTGGCTGCACTGGCTGCCGACAAATCACAACACCATGGGTCAGAGCCCCAGTCCTATTCAAAGAAAAAAAAAGATGGGACTATGAGATTATGCGTGGACTTTAGAGTGATCAATGGACTGAGTGTACACAATCTGTATCCCCTCCCACTCATGAAGGACATGCTATCCCACCTGGCGAAAGGGAAGGTCTTTACCAAATTAGACCTCAGAGAAGCATACTATCAAGTCCACATCAGAGAGGGACATGAATGGAAAACAGCATTCAACTGCCCCCTAGGGAGCTTCCAATTAAAGTCATGCCTTTTTGGACGACAGGGAGCCCCAGCAGTGTTGATGCAATTAATAAATGAGGTGCTACATGAACACTTTTATAAGGGTGTCCTTGTCTATTTGAACAACATTATATCTACACTGAGACAATGGACAACCAAGTACCCCTAGTGCACCAAGTACTGGAAAAACTTCTAGCAGCAAATCTATACGTCAAGCTGTCAAAATGCGAATTTCACCATGCACATTTGGACTACCTGGTATACTGAGCTCCAATGAAGGCATAGAGATTGACCCAGCCAAAGTATTATCTGTTCCTTGGTTGGCAAGCCTCTCGCACCCACAAACAGCTACAAAGCTTCTTGGGGTTTGCAAACTTCTACCAGCAATTCATCCCCTCCTTCACAAGGATGCCAAACCCATGATGGACCTTCTAAGAACAGAGAGTACAGAAACAAAACCCCACCTGGGACAACCCCTACAGTGGGACCTAACCTGCCAAAAATCATTTGAAACACTGAAAGTATTGTTTGCAAAAGAACTGGTGTTGAAGCACCCTGACTCTGAACAACCCTTCACTGTTCAAGTAGCCGCCAGTGACATGGCAGTGGGAGCAGTGTTACTCCAAAGAAATGACCAAGGAAACCTACAGCCTTGCACCTATACCTCCCACAAATTCATGGACATAGAGAGGCAACGGGCCACATGGGAAAAAGAGGCCACCTGGCATTCCCTGCTGAAAGGGGGCCAGAAGCCATTCAAAGTTTGGACTGACCACAAAAATCTGGAAAACTTTAGGACCCCATGAAAACTATCACCCAAACAAGTCTGCTGGGCCCAATACTTCAACCAATTCGACTTCATACTAAAACACATCCCAGGTGGAAAGAACTTTCTGGCTGATGTCCCCTCTCGCATGCCCCAGTATAAAAGCGAAAGGGAGGAGATTATAAATTAATTAATTTATTTATTTATTCGACTTGTATGCCACCCTACTCCCTAAGGACTCAGGGCGCGAACATTAAAACAGAGCAAATTTACAATAAAAAACAATTAAATAAAACAAGCCGAATACATTAAAACATTAAGAAAAGATTAAAACCATAGCCCCAACCCAGGTCATTCCAGGCCGGCCTGTTGAAACAACCATGTCTTCAGGTCTCGGCGGAAGGAGCGGAGGTCAGGGGCCAAACGGAGATCCACGGGGAGCTGATTCCAGAGGGCAGGCGCTCCCATGGAGAAGGCCCTAGCCCTGGGAACTGCCAGCCGACAATGCCTGACCGACGGTATCCCAAGGAGGCCCCTCCTATGAGAGCAAACAGGGCAATCGGAAAGTGATGCTGGCAGGAGGCGTTCCCGTAAGTACCCTGGACCCAAGCCATTTAGGGCTTTATAAGTTGTTACTAACACCTTGAAGGCAACCCAGGAGACAACCGGCAACCAATGCAAGCCACGCAGGAGGGGTGTAACATGGGAATATCGGGATACTCCCATCACAGCCTGCACGGCCGCATTCTGCACCATCTGTAACCTCCGGGTCATCTGCAAGGGCAGCCCCATGTAAAGAGCGCAGCAGTAGTCGATTCTGGAGGTGACGAAGCATGAGTGACCGTCAAGGGCATCTCGGTCCAAATAAGGGCGGAGCTGGCGAACCAGCTGAACCTGGGCAAAAGCCCCCCTGGCCACAGCTCCCACATGCTCCTCCAAACTGAGCTGTGAATCCAGGAGGACGCCCAGATTCCTCGCCCTATCCACGGGGCAACACCTCTCCCCATGACCAAAGATGGTACATCCAATGAAGACCGAGATGCCGGTAAGAACAGCCACTCAGTCTTGGTGGGGTTGAGCTGGAGCCATTACTCCCCATCCAGACCCGCATACCTCCAGGCACTGGGACATCACAGAGAGAGCATCACTGATCTGGTCTGAGGTGGAGATAGAGCTGGGTATCATCAGCATACTGATGATACCTCACCCCAAAACCTGGATGATCTCTCCAGCGTGTTCATGTAGATATTAAACAGGAGAGGCGAGAGAATGGACCCCTGAGGCACCCCACAAGTGAGGGGCCTCGGGGCCACCTCTGCCCCCTGCCAACACACCGACTGCGAACGCCTGAGAGGAAGGAGGAGAACCACCACAAAACTGTGCCCCCACCCCCAATCCTCGAGCCTGCAGAAGGATACCATGGTCGATGAAGCAGCTGAGAGATCTAACAGGACTAGGACAGAGGAAAAACCCCTGTCCCGGAGCCCTCCAGAGATCATCCATCAGTGCACCAATGCTGTCTCTGTGCTGTGTCCGGTCCTGAAGCCTGATTGATACAGGTCTAAATAATCAGCTTCCTCCAGGAACAAGGGGAGCTGCTGAACCACCACACTCTCAACAACCTTCGCTAAAAAGCGAAGGTTGGAGACTGGACGATAGTTATTAAAAACAGCCGAGTCCAAGGCAGGCTTCTTGAGGAGGGGCCTCATCACCGCCTCTTTCAAGGCAGCAGGAAAGACTCTCTCAAGGAGGCATTGGTAATTGCCTGGAGCCACCCGCGTGTAACCTCCCTGGAGGCATACACCAACCCGGAAGGACACAGTTCCAATAAACACGTGGTGGAAGACAGCCTCCGCATGATCCTGTCCACCTCATCAAGGGTCAAACTCAACCCAGAGACTGGGTCAAACTCAACCCAGATAGAATCAACCAGACCTGCCGCCACCCCATCATCAGACCCCTGCCAATCAGAATCCAAGCCGGCACGAATTCGAGTGACTTTATCCGCCAGATGTGAACTAAATTCCTCTGCTCTGCCCTGCAAAGGGTCATCCCCCTCCCTCAATTGAAGGAGGGAGCGGTCACCAAACAGGGTCAGAGGCATCATCGGTGGACGCAATCAGAGCGGAGAAGTAAGCATGCCTCGCTGCCTTAATCACTTCCAGATAGGTCCTAATATAGGCTTGCAACTGGACACAGTCGAATTCGGAGCGGCTAGTCCTCCACCTGTTCTCCAGGCGTCTTCTCCGCCGTTTCATCCCCCGGAGCTCCTCAGAGAACCAGGGAGCCCACCGGCTCACGGGCGCGGAAGAGGCCGCAAGGGGACAACCCGGTCGAGCACCTCCAAGGCTGCCTGTTGCCAGGTGGCCGCCAGCGTCTCGGCCGGGCTGTGGTCGAGGGAGGCGGGCAAGAACCCCAGTGCCGTCTGAAACCTCTCAGGGTCCATCAGGTGCCTGGGGCGGAACCATCGTGTTGGCTCCTCATCCCAGCAGCGAGGGACAGCCAGTTGAAAGACCAGCCGCAGGAGATAGTGATCCGTCCACAATAGGTGTAGGGTAGATGGAAAACCCTCCCCCAGATCACTACACCACTGCCCCGAGACAAAAACAAGGTCGAGCATGTTTCCCCCCTCGTGAGTGGGCCCATGAATCACCTGGGTCAGGTTCATGGCTGCCATGGATGCCATGAACTCCTGAGCCAAACCCGACGCCCCCACAGAAACGGCAGGTTAAAGTCCTCTAGAACTATAAGCTTGGGGAACTCCACCGCCACCTCTGAGAGGACGTCGAGAAGCTCAGGCAGGGCCGCCGCCACGCAGCTGGGGAAAGGTACGTTAGCAGCAAACCCAACCAACCTCCAGGGCCCAATCTCACGAGGAGGGCCTCACACCTGCCTATCTGCGGGACAGTGACCTCCCTTGGAAACAAGGTCTCTCTGACAATTATGGCTACCCCTCCACCCTGGGCTCGAGACCGGTACAGCACATGGAAACCTGAAGGGCATAAATCACACAGAGGGACACCCCCCTCCATACCCAACCAGGTTTCCGTAGTGCATGCCAGGTCCGCAGCCTCCTCCTCCATAAGCTCACGGAGGAGGGATGACTTATTGGCCACGGACCTGGTGTTCACATACAGCAGCCTGAGCCCAGAGACTGCGTCTCCCAAGACCCCAGGGGAGCGGGAAACAACCTGGGGGTCGGAGCGCACCACCGCTCGTAAACACCGGGAGCGCGTTCCCGTAACATAATTTGGCCCCCTGTCCCATCCCCCCTGCCATTGTCTCCCCTATCCAAATAGCTGCCCAAGTAACCAGCAGGTGACAATGCTGCAACCAACAAGATTAACCCGCAGACAACTTAACCATGAAATTAAAAACCGAACTGCTAGCAGACCATTGGTTCTGGGACAATCAACACATCTTAATGAAAAGAGATGGCCTAGCCTGGAAAGGAACAAAAACTCTTCATCCCAGAGTCCCTACATACTCTAGTGCTTCAGAGGAGCCACGGTGCCAAACCGGCAGGCTCAGAGGCAATTCTGGTTGCCTGGCATAAAGAAAGATGTGGACAGCTATGTGAAGAGTTGCACCATTTGTGCCACAATGAAAAAACTACCAGAACCCCCCCCCCAAATTGCTACCGATGATTGTGGAACCAATGAGGCCATTGGAGGAGATCACAATGGATTTCATAGTAGAGTTACTGAAAAGTGGAGGAAACACGGTGATCTGGAGTGTAATAGAATTATTTTCCAAACAGGCATATTTCATACCATGCAGTGGGCTACCCTCAGCCCACCAGTTAGCCAAGCTGTTTTTGAAACATCTACTGCCTGCATGTAGTGCCACAGAGAATTATCTCAGACAGAGGAGTCCAGTTTACAGCCAAATTTTGGAGGTAGTTCCTGCAGACTATTGGGTAATCCCAGGGTCTTAGCTTGGCTTTTCACCCAAGCACCAATGGGGGGGGCAAAGAAATTGAACACCATGGTAGAGCAGTATCTGAGGTGCTATGTGAATTATCAGCAATCCAATTGGGCAGACCTCCTGTCTTTTGGGAAGTCATGTACAATAATACTGTTCACAGTAGCACGGGATTAACCCCTTTCAAAGTAGTGAGCAGCATGGCCTTCATCCCAATGCCTGAGTATCCAAGGGACCCCACTCCTCAGTCAGCCTGACCAATTGGATGTCAACGCTGAAAGTAACTTGGGAGAATGTAAAAAAGGCGCTGGCAAAAGCGGCACAGAGCTATAAGAAACAGGCAGACAAACACCGGGCCCCGCAAAGGCCATTCCAGGTGGGGGAGAAGGTCTACCTCTCCACCAAATACTTGAGATTAAGGCTCCCTAGTAGGAAGTTGGGGCCAAAGTTCATGGGACCTTTCTCCATATTAATAGTCATCAACCCAGTCATGGTGCAACTGAAGTTGCCCAGACTGTTAGAGAAAATACACCAGGGATTCCATAGTAGCCTCTTAAAACTCTGAGGCCACCACTTCATGAACCTCATGAACCCACAGAACCCATGGTCATAGGGGGCCAAACCCATTATGACATGCAGCAAATCCTCGATTATAGGTGGCACAGGAGACAATTCCAATATTTAATCAGGTGAAAGTGCTAACCCTTATCAGAGACATCTTGGGTAAAGAGTAGGAATGTTGAAGCCGATTGCCTTGTGACGAGGTTCCTTGCAGAAAACCCAACCAAACCTGGGGGGGCTGGTTCGCAACCCTAAGTTCTATACTTGCAATAAATTTGTTTTCTCTTTGTGTTGTACAGGTCACCTTCAAGAAGTGAAGTGAGCTGAATGTCAAACTAAAAAATACTTGTTTGGTCTTTTTAGTTGCCAGCAGAAAGGGAGGGGGGAAAGTAGTGCATTCCTCAAATATTTCAGATAATTGCTAGGCAGCCGAAGCTGTTGGTACGCAAGATTATTACTGGAGATTATGATTGATGACTCTTGGCTATGGATGTGTCCCATTGGATAATATACATCCAGGGAGAGGGGGGAAGACCAGGATCAAGGGGGAAATGAATGATGTATCTTAGTGTCTGCTGCACCCATGTAACGCAGACATGATTGTATCTAAAAGCTCATTTTTTTTTACTCTGAGAGATGTGGCTAGAGACTTATGATTTTAATGGAGGTGGATTTGCCGGAACCCTGACAACTGATTAGCAACAAGTTCATCTGTTAACTTTGTTTGGTTGGGTGGTTTGCAGTATACAGTATACCTATAGCAATGTCATTGCTTTTTCCTTTTATTCTATTTATTTGTTTGTTTGTTTGTTTGTCAAACATATACAAGATAACAAGTATATGTATGAACAAGTATATGTATGAGCCGATGAGGAGGGGGGCCGTATCATGTTAGGGGAGCGCGTCCCCGCTGTATTCGAGCCGTGGCACGCTCCGACCCCTTGGTCTCTTCTCAATTCCTGTGGGTTTTGGGATCCAGGGCCCCTGGGCTCCAGCTGTTGTATTTTAATGCCAGGTCCATGGTGAATAAGGCACCTCTCCTCTGGGAGGTCATTTGAGGAGGAGGCCGCGGACCTGGCCTGCATCACCGAGACCTGGCTGGGGCCGGAGGGTGGAGTCCCTCTGGTCGATATCTGCCCCCCAGGTTTTCAGGTTATGCACCGGTCTCGACCCCAGGGAAGGGGTGGAGGGGTGGCTGTTGTTATTCGGGAGACCCTGCTTCCAAGGGAGGTCCCTGCTCCGAGATAGGTGGTGTGAGTCCCTCCTCATGAGGTTCGGGCCTAGTGGTCGGATGGGCATGCTGCTTACATACCTGTCCCCCACCTGTGTATCAGCCGCCCTGCCTGGGCTGCTCGATGCCGTCTCGGGGGTGGTGGTGGAGTTCCCGGAGCTTATAGTTCTGGGTGACTTCAACCTGCTCTCCTTGGGGGCGGCGTCGGGATTGGCCCAGGAATTTATGGCTTCCATGGAGTCCATGGGTCTGACCCAGTTAATAGATGGCCCGACTCACAAGGGGGGCAATATGCTTGACCTGGTTTTTATCTCGGAGCGGTGGCGTAGTGGCCGGAGGGATGGTGTTACAGTAACCCATCCCATTCCATGGTCAGATCACTATCTCCTACGGCTGGGCTTCCATCAAGCCGCCCCACACCGCTGGGATGAGGAGCCACTTAGATGGTTCTGCCCCAGGCGTCTGATTGACCCTGAGAGGTTCCAGGCTGAACTGGGTTTTTTTTCCTGCATCCCTCACCCACAGCCCTGCCGAGGTCCTTGCGGCAACAGTCAGCCATGGGGGCTCTTGACAGGGTTGTCCCCATGCATCCCCTTACTCGGCGCAGATCCTGGTCAGCTCCCTGGTACACCGAGGAGCTCCGAGAGATGAAGCGTCATAGAAGGGGACTAGAGAGTAGGTGGAGGGCAACCTGCTCCGGATCCGACCGAGCCCAGTTGAGAGCCCACATTAGGACTTAACTGGTAGCTGTGGGGGCGGCAAGGAGATTGCCCATAGCATCCCTACAGTTGGGGGAGGTGGCGGACCCTCTGCAGGGCAGAGCTGAGGAATTTGGTTTGTATCTGCAGGATAAAATTGCTCGGATCCGGAAGGGTTGCCGATTTGCAGTGGTCTGAGGAAGGGGAGGCGAGCGGTCTGGCTAATGTAATCTGGACTGAGTTCGATCCTGTTTCTGAGGATGAAGCGGACAGGATCATGCAGCGGCTGAGTTCCACCACATGTTTATTGGACCTGTGCCCTTCCTGGTTGGTTTATGCCTCCAGGGAGGTCACATGCGGCTGGCTCCAGGCAGTGGTCAATGCTTCCTTAAGGAAGGGGCTGTTCCCTGCCGCCTTGAAAGAGGCGGTGGTGAGGCCCCTTCTGAAGAAGCCTGCCCTGGACCCAGCTGTCTTGAACAACTTTCGTCTGGTCTCCAACCTTCGCGTTTTGGCGAAGGTTGTTGAGAGTGTGGTGGCCCAGCAATTGCCACTTTTCCTGGCAAGACTACCTGGATCCATATCAATCGGGCTTCCGACCCGGGTACAGCACAGAGACAGCATTGGTCGCGTTGATTGATGATCTCTCTAGGGCTCGGGACAGGGGTTTCTCCTCTGTCCTTGTCCTGTTAGATCTCTCAGCGGCTTTTGATACCATCGACCATGGTATCCTGTTGCAGCGTCTCAGGGCGCTGGGAGTGGGAGGCACTGTTTTACAGTGGTTCTCCTCCTACCTCTCGGGATGTTCGCAAACAGTGTTGGCAGGGGGGCAGAGGTTGACTCTGAGGTCTCTCACTTGTGGGGTACCCCAGGGGTCGGTCCTCTCGCCTCTCTTGTTCAACATTTATATGAAGCCGCTGGGTGAGATCATCCGTGGTTTCCGGGTGAGCTATCATCAGTATGCTGATGATACGCAGTTATACATCTCCACCCCGGACCACATCAATGATGATCTCTCCATGATGTCCTGTTGTTTGGAAGCGGTGCAGATCTGGATGGACAGAAACATGCTTCGACTCAACCCAGCCAAGACAGAGTGGTTGTGCATACCGACATCTCGGTCCAGTTCGGAGGTTCCATCTTTGGTCATGGGGGAGGAGGTGTTACCCCCCGTGGACAGGGCACGGAATCTGGGGTCCTCCTGGACTCGCGGCTCAAGTTGGAGGAGCAGGTGGGAGCCGTGGCCAGGGGTGCCTTTGCCCAGGTCCGGCTGGTTCGCCAGTTGCGCCCATATCTGGACCGGGATGCCCTGCGCACGATCACTCAGGCGCTCGTTATCTCCCAACTTCGACTACTGTAACGCTCTCTATTTAGGACTGCCCTTGCATACCACTCGGAGGCTTCAACTGGTGCAGAATGCGGTCGTGTGATGGTAGCCCCCCGATACTCCCATATCACACCCCTCCTGCGCGGCCTGCATTGGCTTCCAGTTGCCCTCCGGGTGAGATTCAAGGTTTTGGTGTTAACATTCAAAGTCCTACATGGCATGGGTCCAGGTTATTTATGAGAACGGCTCCTCCCAGCATCAAATACCAACTGCCCTGTACGGGCGCACAGACTGGGTCTCCTCAGGGTGCCGTCTGCGACTCAATGTCGCTTGGCAGGGACCCGGTGGAGGGCCTACTCGGTGGCAGCCCCCACTTTATGGAATCTTCTTCCGCTGGAGCTCCGGCTGGCTCCGATCTCCGCACCTTCCACCACGAAGTTAAAAACCTGGCTATTTTACAATCTGGGCTGTGCTGACTCTTTGGGGTTTGTTTATTTTAATTCTGGGGTTTTAATGTTAATTGGCTTCAATTTGTTTAATACATTTTAGGTTAATTTATTGTTGGTATTGTATTTTAGCTGTGAGCACTGAGTCCTTTGGGAGAGGGGCATATAAGTCGAATAAATAAATAAATGAATAAATAAATAAACAAACAAACATAAGCAAGAACCAATGGAGTAAAGACAGATAAATGGGGACAGTATGACAGGGACGGTAGGCACACTGGTGTGCTTATGCATGCCCCCTTTAAGGACCTCTTAGGAATGGAGTGAGCTCCACAGTAGACAGATTGAGGTTGAAGCTGTGGGGCTGTAACAACGGAGTCGGGTAGGGCATTCTAGGTGTTGACCACTCTGTTGCTGAAATCGTATTTTCTGCAATCAAGTTTGGAGCGGTTTACCTTGAGTTTGTATCAGTTGTTTGCCTGTGTATTATTGTGATTGAGGCTGAAGAAGTCATTGACAGGCAAGATGTTATAGCAGACAATTTTGTGAACTATGCTTAGATCAGACAACAGGTGGCACAGTTCTAGGTTGTCCAGGCCCAACATTTTGAGCCTGGAGGCATAGGGAATGCTATTGTGACTTGAGGAGTGGAGAACTTTTCTTGAGAAATACCTCTGAACCCACTCAATTTTATATTAACCCAAATGCATTTAAGAAGAAATTCATCCTTGGATTGTTGTTGTTTTATTTATTTCTATAGAGATGTGGTTATTTCTTATGTATAATGAAAAACCACCTGCTCTTTTGTTAGGTCTGTTTCTTCTGAATAATTAAAATCCTTCTAGCAGTATGCTCCTGTTATGGGTTTCTTCCCAAGTTTTAGTAATGGCAACCATGTTGTATCTGCCCTAATGTACTTGGACATCAAGATTGTCTTGTTCCTTATATATTGCACATTAATGTATAGGCATCAGAATCCTTTTCACTGACCCTGCATTTGCTTCCTACATCTCTTGTTTTGTATCTGAGTTCCTCTTCTTTTTTACCGCTTGGTTGATTGTTTTAAGGTTTATGCATGGGACTAGATCCTAAATATTGTCTTCCTTCCCCCTCCAGTTTTAGTTTAAAGCCCTTCAGATAATCAAAGCCAGCTGTTTTTCAAAAAATCTTCTTCCCTGTGAAATGTAGTCTATCCCCAGCGATTAATCCTTCAGATAGGTATTTATTTTATTTATTTATTTATTTTATTTTGTCAAGCGATTATAAGATACCAGGTATAAGTATAAACATAGTTATGAATACATGAAATGGATACATAAAGAAAATAAAAGAAACAATAGGACAGGGACAGTAGGCATGTTGGTGCTTATGCACGCCCCTACAGACCTCTTAGGAAAGGGGTGAGGTCAATAGCAGACAGTCTAAGGTTAAAAGTTTTTGGGGTTTGGGGAAGAAACCACAGAGTCAGGTAGAGTATTCTAGACATTGACCACTCTGTTGCTGAAGTCGATTTCCTGCAATCAGGTTTGGTGCGGTTAGCCTTGAGTGTGTTAGCTATGGTGTGCTCTTGTATTGTTATGGTTGAAGCTGAAGTATTCATTGACAGGTAGGACATTGCAATGTATAATTTTATGTACTATACTTAGATCGGACCGAAGGTGGCATAGTTCTAGGTTTTCTAGGTCTAGAATTTCAAGTCTGGTGGCATAAGGTATTCTGCAACGAGTAGAGGAGTGGAGAACTCTTCTTGTGAAATATTTCTGGACTTTCTCAACTGTGTTAATATCAGATACGTAATGCGGGTTCCAGACTGATGAGCTATATTCAAGTATTGTTCTAGCAAATGTTTTATATTCTCTAGTTAGTAGTGTGATATGACCAGAGAAAAAGCTACGCAGCATTAGGTTAACAACTCTTAATGCTTTTTGGCTATGTAGTTACACTGGGCTCTAGCACTTAGATCATTAGAGATGAGTACTCTAAGGTCCTTTGCAGAGTTTGGATCATCAACAAGGTCTTGACTATTCAGCTTGTATTTGATTTATTGATTTTTTTTGTGTATATGCAAGACAGAGCATTTATTTGTTGAGATTTGAAGTTGCAATTTGTTTGACCATTCTGATATATAGTTGAGGTCTTTTTGAAGGGTAGAAGTATTGTCTGTAGTTTTGAATAGTTTTACATCATCAGCGAAGAGAACACAGTTGTTCTTAATATGATCACAGAGGTCATTTATGTAGAGTATGAAGAGAGTTGGTCCTAGAACACTGCCTTGGGGACACCACTGTTGACAGGTACAGAATTTGATAGGACGCTTCCAATTTTGACCATTTGTTGCCTGTTTGACAGGAATGCTTCTATCCAGTTATGGTCTAGGAATTTAAAGTTCTCTTGACAGCACCATCCTTTAAAGAAGTGATTTACTTCAAAAATTCACCATTCCCTCATTAGATGTTTATCTTTTATTGGGTGTACAGATGAAAAGCTCACCTGTGCACCCATCACTTTTGCTTTCTTGCCTAGTTGCTCCTGGTCTCTTGATGTTGTTTTCAGGCTCCTTATTGTATTCATCCCCATATGAAAGAGAAGGTAATAACAATTTGTGGGCTTAATTATTTTAGTAATCCTTTCAATGATATCTTTGATCTTTGCTCCTGGGAGTCAGGAAACCTCCCTAGATAGATTATCTGGTTTACAAGTTGCTGATTCAGTCCCTTTGAGTAGTGAGTCTCCTGTCACCAACACATACCATTGTTATCCATGACATACCATCATTACTTCATCTCTTCTCTAAATGGAAATATTCTTAAAAGAAGGAGAAAGAAGTGGAAAAGTGCTAACACATGACATCACAGATTAATATCATGAGTTTTGCAGCACAGGCATTGTTGGCTTCATGACCTTATCTTCTAATAGTGCACATGAAATATTTCTGGATGTACCTAAGCAAATTATGAACTCCACAAATAATATCACTTTTAAAATTATTTCCCTCAAATATGGATTTGTTTTTGTTCTCCAATGTATGATAAAATTCCTTCATGCTTTAGCACCAGTTCTCCAAAGAGTTATTTTTAAATTTGCTTTTATTCATCAATTTGGAGACCACTTGATTCCTGGTGATTCTGAGTTGCTTACAGTTACATACATTTATAAATGGCTTTAAGATCTACAAAAACAAAAAGCCATCAAACCAGCTTCAACCTATCACAAAATCTAGGGGAATAGCCAGGTCTTCTATTGTTTTCTGAATGTCTTCAGAGCGTCAAAAGTCTGGATCTCTGAGTGGGTATCCTTCCAGAGGCAGGCACTGGTTCTGAGAAGGCACATTTCCTAGAGTCCTGCCATTTATGGAGCCAAACTCTGTCCATTTGCCCAATTTTACCAATAGTTTAATTGCATTCCGAAGTCTACTACAGCTAGTCCAATATGGGTACAATGAGGCACCCAAACATTATCTTTGCTGCCACATACTGGGCTAGATATAATCTCTGAGTGACCTTCAAGAAAGCCACATGTATAACAGATTACAATAGTCCATTCATGAAATGACTAATGCATGAGAGACTGTTTGAAGGGCCATAATAGAAGCATCACAGTCAATGACTACGGTATCATTCAAAATTTAGAATGTATAAACTCCCCTTTAAAACAAAATTTAAACAAGGAGTCATATTTAGCATTTTGTTCTCCCAGGTAAAGTTCAAGAGGAAATTGCAAAAGAGATTGGTGATCTCCAGCCAAGGACTGACCTTCGAGCAAAAATGCCTTATACTGATGCTGTAATTCATGAAGTTCAAAGGTTTGCTGACGTTGTTCCCACCAATTTGCCCCACGCAACCACCATGGACATAACTTTCAAAGGCTTCTTCATTCCCAAGGTGATTAGTCTGAAATCACTGCATTAGAGAAGGCCCAGTTTTTTTTAAACATACAAGATAGAATTTTAGTACAATAAAGTATAGTTTTCTATTACTTATTTTTATTTTTTAAAATAATAAGAGAAAAAGAAAAATAACAAAAGAGGAACATGCAGTATAAAAATACACAAGAGGTTAAAAAAGTAAGTGAAAAAATACAACAGAAAAAAATAATTGCAAAAGAGATTGGAGTTTCTCAGCTGCAGACAGACCACCAAACAAAATGTCTTACATTCAGGGGTGGGATTCCACCGGGATAACAGCCAGTTTGGTGATCGCGCATGTTCACACCATACACACACTCCACGTATGTGCTCCGCATTTCAAAAAGGTTTTATACTTACCTTCTTCTGCAGTCTCTGTGACTAAAACAGCTGAGGCGTGGCAAACCACTCTGCCCTGTGAATCAGCTGTGCTCTCACAAAAGGGAATATAGCAGGAGTGGGCAGGTGGGCCCACATGCCCGTCACCACAAACCGGTTCTCTGCCAGCTGATCTTCGGAGCAAGGGGTTCGCCCGAACCGTTCTGAACTGGTAGAATCCCAGCCCTGCTTACAGTGATGAAGTTCAAAGGTTTACTGACATTGCTCCTTCTGATTTGTAACATGCAACAACCATGGACGTAACTTTCAAAGGCTTCCTCATCTCAAGGTGACCAGTCTAAAATTACTGCATTGCATAAGATCTAATTTATAATGTATAGTGTGGTAGAAGAATCAGTCCTTAAATGAATGGAGTGGACTAAATCAAGTTGATCTATAGAGTAAAAAGCCACATAGCCTCTTATCCCACTCCTAGATGCTTCTCTCAAAGTGCCAAAGGCACATGTTTTTCTTTGGTATGTGGCGTTCCCAAACTGCCCCCACCTCTTGATTTATGGAATATGCTTTCCTCTCTTGTTTTGTTTTTGTTTTGCCCTCCTCTTGGTTGATTGCTTTATATCCACTGCTTCTCTTCAGTAAGCCTTTATTATTTGTTTTGGATCCTGC
The DNA here is from genome assembly GCA_009733165.1 of Naja naja. Taxonomy (NCBI): domain Eukaryota; kingdom Metazoa; phylum Chordata; class Lepidosauria; order Squamata; family Elapidae; genus Naja; species Naja naja. The sequence continues at coordinate 175,269,239 of CM019148.1, read as the reverse complement.
ATTCTAAGTCCACAAGTTTAAGGTATAATGTTTCAATGTAGTAAAATACAGCTTAAGACCTATTTAGAATTGGTCCATCTGATAATCTTTTAATTTGCCTGATGTTTTAATTTTTTGAACATGTCCATTTGTCCGAGCACAATAATTAAATCAGTATATATATTTGCAATACAAATTTTAAAATAAGGTTTTAATGTTTTAAAATTGAATGTTGCTCCAGACCCAATAATATTTTAAAAATCACTGTAATAATATATAATATAATATAGCCATGTACTAAGAGGACATACTCCTTTTCATATAGTTTTTTTTAATCCTTTCAATTTTTAGGGAATGTACATACTTCCCTTGCTGACTTCTGTGCTCCGTGATGAATCTCAGTGGGAGAAACCTCATGAATTCTATCCTGAGCATTTTCTTGATTCGCAAGGAAAATTTGTGAAGAGGGATGCATTCATGCCATTTTCTGCAGGTGAGTTTCTCTGGTGTCATAGATTGTGTTCTATAAAAGGCAACCCTTAATTACCTTGTTTGAAAAGAAAACAACTGATAAAAGTTTGATTTCAACAGAGTTTAGGCCTCATGGACAACATGTGTGGCCAGGTTCATTCAGGGATTAGTTGATTCCAAAGTCTGTCTGGAGGATCATCAACCCTGTGCATGAGTTACCGTTATTCCTGCTGCACTCAGTATCAACATCTCTGCATTTTGGCAATCCAGGATGATTCTTGTCTTTCAGCCTTCTTGGCTGATTGGAGCCTTCAAACACACACAGACTTTGGGTCTTCTTAAAAGAAAAGAAATACAAAACTTTTATTAGCTTTTCTTAAGTTTTCATTCTTAGGTCACAGCAGTATAGCAGAGCATAAAATGCAAAAAAGCAGAATACAATAAAATGGTTAAAAATGTTAGAGAGAAGGGACTGGATTAAAATTAAATTAGGGCTTTAATTAAGTACATTTAAATTTTTATTTCTAAGTTTAAATGACAACAAAGCAAAATTAGCATCTTGATTTCTAATGCTTTCAAATACACTGTAAGAATCGAATCCAGTCATTTGAGATACAAGCCCTTGAGCTCACCTATTGACTGTAGGTTGGCCCTGATTTCATTGTAAGCTGGGCAGTGGAGGACAGAGGAAGTAATGTTTTCCCCTTGACAGACTACAGAGGGACAGAGATGTTGCTCAACAGGGCCCTTACCAAACCTTCCTTCAAGCAATGCCAAAGCCATGCTCTGCTGCCAATGAGGAGTAAGCAAACTGCACAGTGTGGCACTGATGATATTCATAAGATTCTAGGAGAGGTTTCAGAGTTTTTATACTATAGGGAGCCCTTTACTTCCAACTTCAATTGGGCCCAAAATTTCTGTTCCTAATTGATACATTTGTTTAAGTGAGTTTTGCCCCATTTTGCAACTTTTCTTGCCAAGTTGTTAAGTCAAGCACTGCAGTTGTTAAGTTAGAACTGGTTGTTAAGTGAATCTGGCTTCCCCATTGCCTTTCTTTATCACAAGGTCTCAAAAGGTGACCCAGGGACACTGCAACCATCATAAATATGAGTCAATTGCCAAGCATTTGAATTTTGATCACATGACTGTGGAGGTGCTGCAACAGTTATTAAGTGTGAAAAGTGGTCATGAGTCAATTTTTTCACTAACATTGTAACTTGAAGGGTCTCTAAATGAACTTTTATAAATCGAAGATTACCAGCAATGGCCAGGATGAAAATACACATGACTGCACCATAATTGGATATTTATTAGAGTCCTTTTCAAAAATCCTTTCTGTGTTCTATTCCAAGAACTAAATTTCCCCCCAAAGAGCAGACAATTAGTTAAGTAGAAGGGTTGCCCTGGAGAGGCCTAAAATCTTCCCCATGAAGTTATTTTTGGATTATGTCCAATTGAGTAATAACCCACTCATCCCAACACATACCTCGGCTCCATAAATATCTGAGCTAGCACCTTGCCATACTATATTTTAATTGTTCCCTTCTGGAATCAGAAATCTTAAGGATAATACATGAACCTGTTTTCCATCTGCCAGGCTAATGAAGTGTGATACTTAGAAAGTTAAAAGAGGGGCGTTACTAGTGCTGGTATTAATTTTTTGACTTTATTTTCAAATTCAGAAATCTGTTGCCATTTATTAGTTGGAAAAATTCTCTGTCTCCATTTCTTTACTGCATTATTACTTCTTTCCACATCTTTGGTCTGTTATTGTTTTCCTATATACTGGTCACTCCATGACCATGGGATATTGGGAAACCCTGTGAAATAGTTTAAGAAACCAATAAACACAATTGTCCTTTTTTTGGCTATCTATGCTTTCTTCCAGGTCAGAGAGTATGCAGGTGAGAACCTTGCCAAAATGGAGGTCTTCCTCTTCTTCACCAGCCTCCTGCAGAAATTTACCTTCCATCCACCCCCAGGAACTTCTAAAGATGACCTGGATCTGACCCCTGTTGTTGGACTTACCTTCACTCCCATGCTGTACAAGACATGTGCTGTGTTACGCTGATCTGACGCAGAAAAATTATAAGAAGTTGTTTTCTCAGTCTTGAATTCCCTTCATTTTGAGAAGCATAATTTAACAAAGAATCCAGTATTGTCTTCATTTCATGTGTTGTTTAGAAGATGAATGATAATAACCTATAAATTATATGAAAGAATATAATCAGAAAATTCTGGTCAAAATATTAACTCAGGTAACAAATGAGATTCAGCAATATTCAAGAACTTCCTTTTCTTGGAAAGCAGCTGTAATTGCTATCTAACAGGAGGAAAGACCCAATTTGTCAATTAGCATAGTGACCCATCTGGTTACATATTCTGGATGATAAAGTCATTACCACAAAAACACTAAATGTTTTTCTAAATAAACCACAGAGATTGATGAGACTGGGTTTGTTCTAAGGCATACATGAACTATAATGATAGATGCATTAGGGGAGTGAGGACAAGGGTTTGGGGTGGTGGGTATTCTAAGGGGAAGAAGGCACACAGTGACATCATGGTGATGACAAGCATGGGAAGATATAGTCAGACACAGCAGCAGATCACTCTTGAGGAAGGCTGCCTTGGTGTTTGGTATCATTGTTGCATTCCAGCCCCTTCTGCTTCCCCCAAAACTTGGCATCCTAGCTTCCCCATGGTTTCCTGCTGATTCTCAATGCCAGTTTAATACGTAATAAGGCTGACCTCGCATGCATTATTGAGAACTGGTTGGGGTTTATGTTGCAGGAAGGGAGCTCATAGAAATGTGAACCACCTGGGTAGGTCGTCAGTTCATATTCCAGGACAGGATGTATCTGTAACTATTGCTCATGCTAGAGCCTCAGGTGCCTTACAGGGCACTGTTCCACAAATGAATAAACATAAGATCCTATCTGTAAAGGTGAGCCATAGAGAGCAGATGGGAGTGCTGCTTGTATTCTGTATTAATCTATAGTCAGGTAGTTGGTGGTAAGCCTTATGCTATTGAGGTGTTTCATTCTGTTGTTCCCTTAACTAAAGATGCAGCTCAGAAGTTTCAGTGCTTTGAAATACATGCTTGCACCCCTTCAGTTTGTGGATATCATTGTAATGATTACAACTGCTCACTAAAAGGAAAGGAAATGAACTGATCTAATTTTAATATTATTACTATTTATTCTTGCAAAAACATACCTTTTGAAAAGGGGCATTTCCTGCAATAAAACCTCACGCAATCTTTCCCCGAGATCCAGGACCAAACCAATTTTAGGAAATCTACACATGATGGATCTTACAGAACAGCAATATAGGTAAAGTCTGATGATTAACAAGCATAAATGCTGTTTGCTAACATTTGTTGAGATTGGACAAATCGTGGTAACTTACTTAGGTAAATCTCATGTGTTCCCTGATGGGGTCCAATGTTCTAAAACCCAAATCTTCTTGAAAAGATGCCTAGCTCAATTCAATTGGAAGAACCAGGTCTTCAGGCCCTTTTGGAAGGTTAAAAGGTGGGTGCAGTTCTCACTTCAGGAGGCACAATGTTGCAGAGGGTGAGAGACACAACAAAGAAGTCTCTTTTCCTGGGTCCTGCCAGCTTGAAGTCCTTGATCAAACAGGTCTGCAACATGGACCTTCTATCAGTGTGGATTGGGCCAGCCAATCCCATCCTGGGGAGATGGTTCCTCAGATATGGACCCATGCAGGGGCAGGATTCTATTGGTTCGCACCGGTTCTATAGAACCGGGTGTTAACATCACTGGTAGTTCTTAGAACTGGTAAAACTGACCCCTGGGTGGCCCCACCCCTCTCTGCCACTCCTATGGGCCAAAAATTGGGTTTTTTTTACTGCACATGCATGACATTTTTCGCACATATGCTACAATCCCTGCCTCATTTCCCGCCCCGCCCCTACTTATAGCACATGTGCGCTAGCTACAAAAATTTTCCCACCTGGCCCGGCTCCATTGCTCACACCAGTAGCATTAGCAGCAGCAGCAGCAGCAACCAGCTGTCTCTGCCTGCCTTCTGCTACCCTGCTTGATAAGTGAGGGCAAGCTGCAAGCCCTGGTCATCAGCTCCCTCGGCTGGCCTGCCTCCCAGGCCCTGCCTTGCCCAGCCTGCCTCCCAGGCCTGCCTGCCTGCCTTGCCTGGACTGACTCCTGCAGTGGCAGCCATTAAAGAAATGGCTGCGGTGCGGCCTCCAGCCTGGTTGCCTACCATGCCACCCCAGACAGCAAGACTTGCCGGTCCCCTACCTCCTCCTGCCACTGCCAGTCCCAGTCAAGTGCTGACTCCTGGGTAGGCCGCCACTGCCTCACCCACCCAGGAGCCACCATCTTGGCTAGGCTGGCCAGTGGCTGCCATCTTGGCTAGGCCAGCCACCACCTTCCCTAACCCACCGCAGCCCAAGGGGTATTGCCTTGCCTTCTCACCATCGATAGGTGAGTGAGGAGGCAAAGTAGCAAGCCTGCTGGTCGTCTATCTTCTACTGCCGCCACCACCGCCACCAGCCTGGTTGAGTGCCGACTCCTGGGCCAGCTGTCCTCACCGCAGTAATCTTGAAGACTGAGGAGGACCCCTGTGTAGCTGGCTAGCCAAGTTGCGTGCCTCATTTTTGGTAAGTTGCTTTTTTTATTTATGTATTTTTTTAGTATCTGTTACTTTTTAGTATCAGATACTAAAGAAATAAATAAATACATAAATAAAAAAAGCAACTTACCAAAAATGAGGCAGGCAACTTCTTGTAACATTGATGTTGCTATTTATTAATTTAAGCAGAAGCAGATAATGTATAACAACAATGTAATAAGAAGTTGCCTGCCTCATTTTTGGTAAGTTGCTTTTTGATTTATGTATTTATTTAATATCTGTTTTTGTTTTTATAGTCTAAGCAAGAAACTCCCCCCCAACTTATACATTTCTATTTTGTAAAACCTCCAGCTCACTTCCCATAATCATGTCCCCCCTCCTCCCCCCATTACTTATGACAGCCGAAAGATGCAAAACAAAGGAAGAAAATCTTGAAGGCTGGCATTCAGCCCTCCTGCAAGAGAGGCGTTAGTCCTATAAACGAGAAAGAATAGAAGATAAAAGAATAATATACACGTAACACCACAATACTATATTTCAGGATTTATCAGGATATTTAGTACAAAACACCTTGACAAGCTTAGGAGCTTGAACATCCTTCTCATTCACCCATTCAGAATGGGAAGGAAGAAAATGTTTCCAAACAACTAAATATTGGAGTAGACCTGTTTGTTTCCTAGAATCCAAGCTTCTTTAATTTCAAAATGTTGCTCACCTTCAATTAGCAAAGGCACAGGGGGATCGACCTGAGCTGGTCTAAGGTCAGAGGTATGTTCAGGTTTTAATAAACTAACATGGAAGACAGGGTGGATTCGTTGGAGGGTTTTTGGTAATTGCAGTTGGACTGCCACAGGATTCACAATTCGTTCAACTGGGAAAGGTCCAACATACTTAGGTCCAAGCTTTTTTGACTTTTGTGTGGTCTGCAAATATCTGGTGAATAAGATGACTTTGTCACCAACTTGATATGGTTTTTGTGGAGTTCTCTTTTTATCTGCAAATTTTCTATGAGCTTGATGAGCATCATCTAATGCTTTATAGGTAACTGGCCAGGTAAGCTGGAGTTGGGTTATCCACTCATGCAGTGACTAAAAGTTAGGTTTCTCCTGTGGAAGCTCGGGTATAGGTACAAAGTCTTGTCCCGAAGCCACTTTAAATGGAGTAAACCCAGTACTACTATGTACCAAATTTTTATATGCCTCCTCTGCAAATAGCAATAGGTCAGCCCAATCATCTTGCTTTTAATTTATATAACATCGAAGATACTGTTCCAATACAGAGTTAGTTCTCTCACAAAACCCATTGGTTTGTGGGTGGTGGGTGAAACTTCAACCTTGGGCAGAGCCCAATAACTTCAGGAACTCCTTCCAAAAGTTTGAGGTAAATTGGACACCCCTCTCTGAGATTATGAGTTCAGGAACACCATGTAACCTGTAGATATGTAAAATAAACAGTTTAGCCAAAGTTTTCACAGATGGGATCTTTGTACAAGGTATGAAGTGTACCTGTTTGGAAAACAAATCTGTTACTACCCAAATAACTGTATTTCCCCACTTTCAGGTAATTCCACTATAAAATCCATAGAAATTTCTTTCCATGGAGCAGTTGGTCTAGCCACATTTTGTAGCAAGCCCACTAGTTTACCAGGGGGCCATTTGGCTGAGGCACAGATAGGACAACTAGCCACATAAGTCTCAATGTCTTTTTTTAAGGTAGTCCACCAAAATTGCCTTTTAAACAAGTGTAAGGTTTTCACGAATCCAAAATGTCCAGCAGCTTTAGAGTCATGAGCTTGCTGTAATATTTGGTTTCTCAACTTTGCTGGAACATATAATTTGGCCCCCACCCATGCCAATCCATCTCCAACCATACAGTTATTTGAGTGAGCCAAGAACCAATCACCAAGTTTCAGAGCTTCTTTTAACTGTGTGGATAAATCATTTGATAATTCAACTTCCTTCTTTTTGGGCTCTGGTAACCACCGAGCCAACTGTTTGGTTGGAACAATAGGCTGGACCACTTCTGGGCAGGCACTATTATATTGAGGTAATCTAGATAAAGCATCTGCCATTAAGTTTTTCCCTCCTGGAATGTACTTCAATGAAAAATTAAAGTGTTTGAAGTACTGCCAGCGAACTTGCTTGGGAACAGTTTCTGAGGCGTTTTCAAAGCCTCCAAATGTTTATGATCCGTCCACACCTCAAAAGGGTGTTTTGCCCCTTCTAGAAAATGCCTCCAGGTTAATAGAGCCCAGCGAACTTCAAAAGCTTCTTTTTCCTAGATGGTCCATTTTCTTTCGGTCTCAGTTAGTTTATGGGAAGTATATGCACATGGTTGCAGAGTCCCTGTCTCATTTGCTTGTAGTAACACTGCCCTGACTGCTACTTTGCTCGCATCGGCTTGGATTACAAAAGGAGCGTCCATGCCTGGGTGTTTGAGCATGGCTCAGCAGCAAACAGTCGTTTCAGCTTCTCAAAAGTGGCTTGGCACTCCATGGACCATTCCAGTGGTTTACTAGGTTTCGATTTCACCTCCCTTTGGTTTTAGGAGATTTGTAATAGGCATTGCAATCTTTGCAAATGCGGGATAAGCTGATGGTAAAAATTAGCAAATCCCAAGAAACTTTGCAGTTGTTTCCTGGTGTGGGGAGGGGCCCATTCCAAAATGGCATGAACTTTCCCCGGATCCATTTCTATGCCATCATGTGATATGCGATAGCCTAAATAGTCAATTTTTTCCTGGGGAAACTCACATTTGGACAACTTCGCGTACAGTTCAGCAGCTCAAAGTTTTTCCAGAACTGAATGCACTAGTTTCACATGTTCATCATGAGTCTCCATGTAGATAAGAATATCACAAGATAAAACAGCACCCCCTTGCATTAATGTTCATGCAGAACCTGATTTATCATTTGCATGAATACTGCAGGCCCCCCCTGTAGGCCAAACGGAAGAACATTGAATTGGAAACACCCCATTGACAGTTAAAAGCAGTTTTCCATTCATCTTCCTTAATTTGAACTCGGCAGTAAGCTTCTCTCAGATCGAGTTTCATAAAAATTTTCCCTTTGGCTAAGTGGGCCAACATATCCTTCATCAAGGGGAGGGGGTACACGTTCTCCACCGAAATCGCGTTGAGGTTCCAGTAATCCACACACAAATGAAGAGAGCCATCTTTCTTCTCATGGAATAATACTGGGGCCGCTACCTGGGGCCTAGCAGGTTGGATGAAACTGTCAAACCAATCTCTGCAACCATTGTCAAAGCTTGAAAAAAAACCTTTTGCCAGGGAGTAATAATTCTTCAAACATCCCTGCTAATTAGAGGTGATAGATCATGTTTTTCTTTGCTGTCAATGCTGATAAAAATTAGACCTGGAAAGTAATCTAAAAACATTTTTATTTATAAATAAGAAAACCTACACGGAGCTACATACTTGGAACCTAACCTCTACCAAGGCATATAGAAAAAGAACAAAGGAAAAGTAAAACGGAAGTTACAGGAAGTGAAGTATCAACTTTGTACACATGTGCAGTGAATCAAAACATCACAAGACTTTCTTATCTCATTACTATGGAGACAAGATAACACAGTGCTGGCTAGCAGATACCTGCTTGCTATAATATGAGTTTAGGAGCTTGAACAGACAAACCAAAAAAAATGCAGTGCAAGCCTTCTTTTGTCTGTTAAGCGAAAATCAGATAAGGCACATCTTTTCACACAGATATTTGTGCTGCGCTGCTGGAAGTGGTTTATTGAGCATGTCAGCAATCTGATCATGTGTGGGCACATACTATAATGTAACAAAACCTTGTTTAACTAATTGCTTTATGTTCTTATAACGAATGTCAATGTGTCTGGACCTAGAACCTGTGATACGTGTTTCAGAAATATAAACCACAGATTCGTTGTCTTCCATCACTGTAATTGGCTGGATTGGGCGTGTCCAGATATCTAGAGAATTACAAGCATCAGAAACACAAGCTTATTCAGCTTCAGTAGATGAGAAAGAAATGAAATTCTGTTTACGCACTTGCCAGTAAACAGGACATCCATTTAAGAACATCATATAACCTGAAGTACTTTTATGTGACTTCTTCTTTGTTTATTAGTGACTACAGCTCAGAACTTTGGCTGGGCTGCGGCTGCTACTTATAGCCAGCAGCCGCAGTTGCCAGCCAATCAGAGTGCAGGGTTTTCCCGCACTTTTTAAACCAATCATTTCTTACATATTACAAGAACAGTTCAAACTAAACTAATGACTTTAAACCTGCATACATAACAGTTTAAATTTGGGAACAGGATTGCATTCACGTAAAACTGCAGTTGCAATTGTAGATTTCATTGCAAAAGACATCAGGAAACATTTATTTAGGAAAGTTATTGAGAAAACTCGCAAAATCTGTTTGATAATTGACGAAGCCTCAACAATATCTTCCAAACCAGTTCTTATACTGTACTTAAAAGTTGAGGATCCAGCTTTCTCACCAACAATTTTCCTTGAACTAGTAGAATTATTTAAACAAGATGCAGAGGTGATATGTTGTTCGGTTATAGAAAATTTGAATAAAGTTGGGTTTAATAGAAACTATCTGGAGAAACATTTAATTGGATTTTGCTCTGTTGGAGCCAGTGTTATGCTTGGGAGAAAATCTGGGGTAAGCACTAGGATAGCCAAAGAGTTTCCAAATATTATATTATGGCACTGTTTAAACCATCATCTGCAACTTGTTTTAGATTATTTTATTAGGGAAATAAAGCAAATCAATCATTTTCAAATTTTTATTGATAAAATATATTCTATTTTCCATCAATCGAATAAGAACCTAATTGAACTTAACAAAATTTCCAAACTATTTGAGATTGAAATTATAAAAATTGGTAGAGTTTTTGGACCAAGATGGGCTGCTTGTAGTTTAAGATCAATCCTAGGTGTGTGGCGGGCTTATCCAGCACTACATCATTTTTTCTGTTCAAATAAAAAATACCCCAGTATGGCTGCCCATCTTGAAAACTCATATTTTCTCACTGATTTGGCCTTGATGATTGATGTGCTAACTGAAATATCTCTCCTTTCTAATGCATTGCAAGTGAGAAACATAGATATTATAAAGGCTGAAAAACTTGTGATAAGATCAATTAAATCATTTGAAATGCTTATAGAGGAAAAGGGTGCATATGAAAATAAGGTTGTTGAATTAATTACTTCAGAAACCTTTAAAAATATTAATTTTATACAAAATAATTGATTTGTGGGACTTCCTCATGAAAAACTTATACAAAGCATTGTAACTAATTTGAAGAAAAGATTGATGGATTGTGAACATTTACAAACAGGCTGCCAATTTAAAGAAATTGATCAATTAAAATTTCTAAATTATTTGGAGCCAGATTATTGGAATATTGAAGAAGTGGTGGTTCCATGGACAGCAGCTGAAGGACAATTGGTTGCATTTGGTGAAATGTTCAATTATGAAATCAATATTAATGATTATCGTGATTTCATAGAAAATGTACTAAAAGTTTCTAAAAATTATACAATTCCTTGCAGCATTAAAAAGGCTAGAGATATTATTAAAACTATTGCAGTCAGTTCAGCAGAGGCGGAAAGGGGCTTCTTGCAGATGAACATAATATGTTCAGAGGGCAGAAGTCGCCTTACAGTTTCCAATATTACAAACCTCCTGACCATCAGTCTAATTGGCTTACCTGTGCAAGAATGGGACCCTGTTCCTATAGTAAAGAAGTGGTTACGGGAACATCACACAGCTGATGATGCTCGTGTTAAACACAAGAAAACTGTAACTCAGGATGATAATAGAAAAGCAATTTGACAGTACTTTAAATAAGTTTTATTGTTTTTTGTAAAGTTTTGTTATATAATAGCTTTTGATTAATATTTTAACAAGTAACAATATAGTTTTGTATACCTTTTTATTATTTAAGCATTAAAGACGTGACATAATAACTACCTTTTGTTTCGGTATATCTTTTTTAATACTTAGTCTTTAGGGCAAAGAAGTGATGTTGAGTTGGCCTTGCCCAGCCCTCTGCAGCCCTCCCTGTAGCTCCCAAGGCCTTTCCCAGCCCTCCCCATAGCTCCTCGTGGCTGCCCGAGCCCCGCCTTACTCTCCCCGTAGCTCCTTGTAGCTGTCCACGCCTTACCTTGCGCTCCCCAGGGTTCCCCAGGCCTTAGAAACTGGCAAAAAACAATTGCTAAGCAACTGGCCATTAAGTGAGGACCTGGTCATTAAGCAAGGACCACTTAAATTTGGTTTGCCATTCACATGGCCACCTGCCTGGGCCTCTCCAGGGCTCCCCAGGCCTTGGAAACTGGCAAAAACACTTGCTAAGCAACTGGCCACTAAGTGAGGAACTGGTCATTAAGTGAGGACCACTTCAATTTGGTTTGCCATTCACATGACCACCTGCCCGGGCCTCGCCCTGCCTTCCCCAGGGTTGCCCAAGCCTTGGAAACTGGCAAAAAACACTTGCTAAGCAACTGGCCACTAAGCGAGGACCTGGTCATTAAGCGAGGACCACTTACATTTGGTTTGCCAGTCACATGGCCACCTGCCTGGGCCTCTCCAGTCACATGACCACCTAGCCTCGCTCACCCCAGTCACATGACCATCAAGCCACACCCACAAATTAGGCCATGCCCACAATACCAGTTGTTAAGAAATTTGAATCCCACCCCGACATCATGTGACAACAATGTGACACCACAAGTTTGAAACCCCTGATGTAGACTATAAGAAATGCATCCTGCTTCCCATTCAGATAATCAGAGTCCCCAACAAAATGTGAAAAGATTGAATAATTATTCAACAAGGTATGCCTGTGTTGATTCTGTGCCCAGTCTTAGTTAATTTGATCCAATTTACTTGGTTCCTTGACTAAACAGTGAAACACTTATCCCTGAAGATTCTATTAATTATTGTTTCAAGCATGAAGATTTCACAATACTTTGTGTACTCAGTAGTCAATTATAACAGATTATTAACATCTGTCTAAAATTTGGCACATTGTAGAGTTAAAAGGAGTTTATTTTCAAATCTTTCTGAGTTTAAACTATGTAGACTCTCACATAGACACGTTTCAAGAAACTCTTGAGTCAAATTAAATTAAGGCAAAGTTGCTGTGTATGTATGTCAATATAATGATTTATAGAAATAGTAGCTGGGATGTGTCTAATGCAATGCTTTGAAATTCAGGTTTGTTTCAATTCAATTTACAGAAGTCACTTAAATTGCTACTGAAGGCTGCTCTGTGAAAGGAAATGGATTGGACTGGACCTGTTCTAATATTATTACTATTTATTCTTGCAATTATGTTCCTTTTGGAAAAGGGCAGTACCTGGAATAATGGCTGCCCCAATCTCCATGCCCCCCACCCCGAGACCCAGGATCATACCCATTTTGGGAAATCTGCACATGATGGATTTGAAAAGGCCTCACAAAACAATGACAGTAATGCCTGATGATTAAGTAGGATGAAGGTTGTTTACCTAAGTTTATTTGCAAAAGACTGCAGACACTGAATTAAGTCACACATGTTCCCTGTTGGTATTTCATCTCTATGTAAATGTTTACAAAGGGATTATTTATCTGGTATTTAAATTCATTTAAATTTTACAGGAGAATTATTCCAAGAAAAGCTATTTGTTAAAGGGTTCCAATTTTTCTAATATTTTTCTCAAATTGTAAGAAATGGCTAAAAAGCTCTTGAACTCTCTGTGAAATATAAATAAGCATATTCTTTTAATTCTTTCTTTAAGAAATTCACACACTCAGTTTCAAAAACTACTAGGAACAATTAGAAAATTTTTGTGTGATCCTTTCAACAACCTAGCAGAGGCCGAGTTTCTCTTTTATGAAATTCCACTTAATGTCTTAGACCCCTTTAAAATTTTCAAGTTTAAAAATGTACCAGTTTGATATGATGATCTAGTGTGCAAGCATCTTTTTACTACCTAAGTGTTTTGTTTGTTTTATATAATTATATATAGTACATATAAGCAAAATAACAGCTTCATAATGTGCCATTAAAAAGAAAGAAAGAAAAAGAAAATAACATGACTCTGTCTTGGAACTGTGATAGATGATTTTTTAAACAAAATTCTACCTATGTGACTCTAATTGTTGATCAAAATGGTCTCTTGTTTTTCATCTGCTATATCCAAGTTGTCAAAAGAATATGGTCCCATTTTCCGCCTCAGACTAGGATTCCAGGAGATGTTTCGATGAGGTCCCACTCGCCATCTTCAGGCTGGTGCTTTCGGCTTTGTGTTTGTGCGAGCAAAGTGTGATCGGAGCTGCTGTCTCTCTATAAATACTGGTGGGGAGGTGTGGCGTGCTGGCTCTGTTGTAAGCGGGTTGGTTGGCTGTGTTGTTACTTCTTGATTGGTTGATGGAGTTGATGTTTGCAGATTGGTTGGCTTTTTCGTAAGACCCTGTGTGGCTGAGGTACTGGCTGTGTGTCTCTCAGCCTTTTGTGTTGTAACAACCTGGGTAATGGGCTGTGTGATGACCTTCTGAGTTCTATTGTTGTGACATCCTGAGTCTTGTGCTGTAATCTCCTGGATCGTTGGCTGTGTTGTAACATCCTGAGGTTTTGTGGTATAACCTCCTGAGTTCCGTGATGTGATATTTTTATTTATTTTATTTATTTTAATTACATTTATATGCCGCCCTTCTCCGAAGACTCAGGGCGGCTTACAATTTTTTCTGGAGCACAACCCAATGCGCTCAGCAATAGCCTTCATTCCATTGTATATGCCTGCTTATTACTGCATTTTTACAAGGTCAGCTAATTGCCCCCAACAATCTTGGGTCCTCAATTTACCTACCCCGAGAGGATGGAAGGCTGAGTCAACCTTGAGCCTGGTGGGATTCGAGCCTACAATAATTGTAGACAGCTGGATCTTAAGAGCAGGCATTTAACAGCCTGAGCCACCAAAGCTCTTTCCTGAGCGTATGGCTGTGATGTCACATTCTGGGTTTGGTTTGGCTCTGAGTATGAGGTCTGGCTATGTGTTCATGGCATGTGTCAGTTTGCTTAGTTTGGGGGTCAGAGGGTGTAGCAGCTGGTGATGCAGCCATGGTCTGGTTTCTGGACGGTGGTTGTCTTTTGTCTTTTGTCTATGGGATGGGTTTGGGTTTGAGTCTGGTAAGGGAGATTGGTGGTGGCATCATGTGTGGTTTTGGGTCCGGTGTTGGTTTTTGTGACTGGGATTCGTTTGTTGATTAGGGCTAGTTTCCAGATGTCTGGTAGGCAGGAGGTATCGTCCCGTTTATTCATGTTATGGGGGTGTTTCTCTATTTTGATGGCTTCCCTAATTATTCTCTTGTTGAAGTGTTCAGTATTGGAGACAATACCATTATCCTGTTCTGTGTCTCAGTTTTTGGGGGGGGTGTCTCCCTTAGGATTAGGTTGGTAATTGTCTTTCTTTAGAATCTGTTGAAAATTAATACGTTAGTGAGTTCTTTGTCGGCTTTGGTTCTGAAGGTGAGGGTCTGGCTACGAGTTGATCTGTGCAGGGTGATGATGGGACTTATATATATATATATATATATATATATATATATATATGTATGTATATATATATATATATATATATGCATACATCAACTCCACAAACCAATCAAAAAGTAACAACACATCCAACTCTAGAGTTTAAAAGGGAAAAACAGCCACGATCACACACTTCTCCCAGGAGAAACGAAGCTGAAGACACCAGCCTGAAGATGACGGATGAGATTTCGTCAAACGTGCCAAGGTATTCTCAACCTTACATCGGGACAAGACCCGAATACACCAAGACCTACATATATATATATATATATATATATATATATATATATATATATATTTGTTTGTTTTCTTAAGTTTTCATGGTATTTATATGTATGGTATTCAGCTTTGTTGGGTATTTTCCCATCATTATATTTGTGCTTTTAAAGTTGTAGCGACATTTCAGCAGAATCTCATCTGCCATCATCAGGCTTGTGTACTGGGTTGTCTGTGTGTCAGGCTTTCACAGCCATTTCAGTTTTAAATTTGGTGCTAGCCTCCTGCTGTGTTAGAATGCTTTTTTCTTCATCCTGATTGGTTGGGAGTCTTGGTCTGTGTTTATCAGAGAAGCCATAGAGATTGAAAAAGACCTGAAAGCATGAATAGAAGAAATGATTCCACCAGACTGTCAACTATCTGGAAGCCTGCACTCACAAACAAAAATCTCCACACCACAAGCCAAGGAAACACCTGGGCACAAACAGACCCCTGATACCTCCAGCTCAAACACACCCCAACCAGCCAGATGAAACCTAGCTTCCTAATAAATGATCGCTGGCCATTCACCCAAAGCCAAGCCACACTAAAAACCCAATACAGGAAACACAACGTTGCCAGCCAATCAAGACAAAAAAAAGCTACAAAACAGACAAAATATATTAGAAACACCAATCAAGCAGAACACAGCAAACTCCAAGACCAATAAACACAGACCAAGACTCCCAACCAATCAGGATGAAGAAAAAACCATTCTAACACAGCAGGAGGCTAGCACCAAATTTAAAACTGAAACGGCTGTGAAAGCCTGACACACAGATGAACCCAATACCCAAGCCTGATGATTGCAGATGAGATTCTGCCGAAACGTCGCTACAACTTTAAAAGCACAACTATAATGAGGTGGGAAAATACCCAAACAAAGCTGAATACCATCTATCTATCTATCTATCTATCTATCTATCTATCTATCTATCTATCTATCTATCTATCTATATTCTTTTCACCTTTACAGCATATGATTAAGCTTTTTAAAGAGTTTCTTTAAGGATTAGAAATTAAAACAAGGTTTTGTGACAATCATTATTTACAGATCAAACTTCTCTAGATTAAGCAGCTATGCTAAGTTGGCTGACGATTTGTAAAAAATATACTTGGGAAAACATACTTCATTTCTAAAACTGCACATAGAGTGAGCTAGAATATAGTGGGCTAGAATATAGATGTGTAAGGTGGAGATTTTCATTCCAGCATAGATGGTTATGCATTCAGTGCTATCATTTACATTTGACTGCCCAATCAATCAATAATATGTTTACAAATAGAGATATCCAGCTCATTGTGCACAAAATCAGATATGATGTTGAATGTGGAACCCAAACTCAGATATGATGTTGAATGTGGAACCCTCCCTTATTTATCTCATGCCAAAACGGATACATCCCTTGCCACCACAGGGAACCCGGCCAAACCCTGCATGAAAGAGGCTAACCATTATTGATGCAGCTGATGCTCACCAACTCAAAAGAAGGATATGCCTTTAACTCTGCTTTCTGAGTCCCAAAGGAGAATGATGGTTCTGTAATCCATCAAGACAATGAATCTTGTTTTGAATAACAACATTCAAGCAACTCCCATGAGGGAGAACCAAGGTAGCTTGTATGAAGGCTTATAAAGACACCATGCTGGAGCAGTGAAGTGTTTGAAGGTGGAGGACAAAGTTGCTGTATTTTTAGAACGGCTCAGTGGGCAGAGGACAGGAGGCAAGCAAACCAAAGAAGAGAGGCTTTACTTTTACCCAAGGGACGGTCTATATCAACGGTATCAAACTCAAGGCCTGTAGGCTGGATCCAGCCTGTAGGGTGCTTAGATCTGCCCCGCAGGGTTGGCCTGGAAACAGCAAAGGACCAGCCCACGGTGCCTGGCATGCCTCCCCAGGCTCCATTTTCACTGGCAGAGGGCTAGCAAAACAAACTAAAAACAAAACAAAAAAGGAGAAATGCAAGAAGGGACAGGAAAGGAGAAAGAGGAAAGACAAAGAAAAGGAAGGGAAGAAAGGAATAGAACAAGGACGGAAAAATAAGGAAAGAGGGGAAGGAAGAAGAAAGGGGAAGGAAGGGGGAAGGAGGGAAGAGAAGAGAAGAGAAGGAAGGAAGGAAGGAAGGAGATTATAATGAGAATTAGGGAGGGTCTCAGTGAAGTCCTGCCTTAGCACTTGGCCACAACAGGTGCCCCAACATGAGTCCTCTATCATGCCCACCATGGCCAGGCTCCTGTCCCTGTCACCCCAGGCCCTCTAAAGTCAAACACAACCCTGATGTGGCCCTCAATGAAATCGAATTTGATATCCCTGGTCTATATGAAAATCCATACAAATGGTCCTCAAATTATGACTGTAATTGAGCCCCACTATTACAGTACAGGTAGTCCTTGACCTACAATCATTCGTTTAATGGCCATTCAAAGTTGGAAAAAATGACTTATGACTGTCCCACTTACGGCCATTATAGTACCCCTACGGTCATGTGATCAAAATTCGGATGCTGGGCCACTTTCAGCATCCTAGGACCATGTGATCACCTTTTGCGGCCTTCTGACAACCAATGCTACTGGAGAAGACAGATTCACTTAACAACCATGTTGTTAGCTTAACAACTGTAGTGATTCACTTAACAACTGCGGGCAAGAAAGATTGTAAAATAAGGCAAAACTCACTCAACTGGCTCCTTAGCAACAGAAATTTTGGGCTCATTTATGTAAGTTGAGGACTACCTGTAATAAGTTATAAAGTGGGTCACCATATGATCAGATCCGCTTTTTATGTCCTTTCTTTTTTGCATCGGACATTAAATGAATACAGCAGTCATTAAGGAACCCCACCGTTCACCATGGGGCAAGTTTTTGCTAGAAACCAGAAGTAAATGTCAGCTTCCAGCAAAACCATTGTAAATCATGGTCACGTGACTGTGGATACTGCAAACAGCTGTAAAGGGAGCCGTTGTCGATCGAACATCTCAAATGCAGTCCTGTGATCATGGGGGAATGTTGGAACTTTGAATCCAGATCCTAAGTAGCTTTTGGAGATCTTATGTAATTTCAAATGGTTGCTAAGCGACTGGTTGTAAATCGAGGATGGCTGTATAGTGTAATGTCCCTTTGGGTTTATATTTTAAGAGTAAGCATACCATGGCTTTGATTTGAGCCCAGGCATTTGTGGTGATCTCTTCTCCCAGACTTCAGGATTATTATTCCATACAACATCTTGATTTCTTCAGTTTTCACTGTTTTTCCCCTTGGAAAAAAATGGTGATGGTGAAAGGGAGGAGGAATCAGTACGATGACAAACAGTAGTAGTGAGTAGTGATAGTGAGTCTCCTGGAAAGAGTCTTCTCTTGTTATTAACCTCTGACCAGCAATTGTGTCTTCCATTTTGCCATTGATTTTGCATCTTCTGATGTTTCTACTGACTGCTGTTTTTTTGGGCACTTGATTATCCAATCATGTGGCAGGGAGTTGAACACC
>CM019148.1:175138926-175249859 GCA_009733165.1 Naja naja | reverse complement strand
GATTTGTTTTAACCTTGGCATCAGTAGGATGGATGCCATGCTTGTCAATCATATACCCCAGGAACTCAACTCTGTCTGTTTTGAGTGTACATTTGTCTTCCTTGACTTTAAAACCGCTTTTCTGAATCTGGTAGGACTTCTCTGAGTCTTTCTTGAAGCTGAGTGTCATTTTCAGCAGAGATTAATACATCATCAAAATAAGGTACTACCCTGGCAGTCCTTGCAACATTCTTTCCATAAGGCTCTGAAAAATGTGAATGCCACGCCACTCCAAATTGTAGTCTTTTACATTTGAAGGCACCTCTATGGGTCACAATTGTTTGTGCCTCTGCAGTGGCATCATCAACTGTTAATTGTTGATATGCCTGAGCCAAATCCAGTTTAGCAAATACTGTACCCCTGCCAGGGAATGGAGCAGATGATGCACAACTGGTACAGGATGCGCTCTGTTGCAGCGATGGTTAAGTGTCCCCTTGTAGTCACCACAGATTCTCACTGACCCATCAGACTTGACTGGTGTGACTATGGGTGTTTCCCATCTGGAGTGGTCAGTAGGCTCTAAAACCCTTGAGCAATGAGTTTATCTAATTGTGCATCAATTTTTCCTTTAAAGCAAATGGGACCCTCCTGGGCTTTAAACGAATTGGGGGCACCTTGGGGTCTAGGCTGAAAGCAATAGTCCCCATATACTTCTTGCCCAGTCTCGCTGAAGACCTCTGGAAACTCAGACTTCAAGGACTCTTCCCAGTCAGAACTGCTCACGCGGATGGATGCCAGTCACCTCGATGCCAAGTGGCTTGAACCACTCAAGTCCCAGCAAACTTGGGCGATCCTTGTCCCATGATGGTCAGGGGCAAACATTTGGTGTGGCCTTTAACTGCACGTTGAAATCTCTCGCTCCAACTACTGGAATCTTGTTCCTTGGTAGTCTTTGAGAGTCAGTGCTTGCTCTGGAAATGCTTTCTGAATTTTTGGGAAAAGTCTGTGGATAGTGTCCCATGACACCATAGATAAATAAGAGCCTGAGTCCACTTCCATTTGGCAAGGCCTTCCTTCAATAAACACCTTCACATGTACTTTTCTGCTTTTTAAGGGTGAAGAATGACCAATAGTGACTGTTTGGTGAGTTTTATTCTTGCCATTTGCTTCTAAATTTCTTCTCCATTTTTTCAAGGAAATTGTTGGGCTTAAAGTCTCTATCAGGGAATTTCTTCCTAGCTGGTGGAGTTCTGGATGATTTGCAGACTCTGGCTATGTGACCCGTTTCTCTCACAACGAGGCAAATGGAGTCAAAGAACTTGCAATCAGTGGGGTGTCCCCCCACAGCCTCTGCAATAGAACCTTGCCTTGCCTGTTCTTCCCAGAGTCTTTTTTTTCTTCTCCATTCTGAGTTTAAAAATCCCTCCTCTGCCTCACTGCCATCAGAATCAGAGTCTATTTGTTCTGGCAATGAGTAGATGTGGATTTATCCCCATCAGAATGGCTTGAAGCCTGGCTTGAGGCCTTGTTAATCTTTTTCATGGCAGCTGCTGAGGACTTGGTGGCTTCCGCTGAAACAGCTTCTTCAATGGCCTCTTTAAACGCGGATCTTAGGTTTCATTAATAGTTTGCTTTTTTTTTTTTTTTTTTAATTACATTTATATGCCGCCTTCTCCGAAGACTCAGGGCGTTTACAATTTTGGAGCACAATCCAATGTGCTCAGCAATAGCCTTCTTCATTCCATTGTATATGCCTGCTTATTACTAAGCTGCATTTTTACAAGTCAGCTAATTGCCCCAACAATCTTGGGTCCTCAATATTTACCTACCCCGAGGTGAGAAGGCTGAGTCAACCTTGAGCCTGGTGGGATTCCAGCCTACAGTAGTTGTAGACAGCTGGATCTTAAGAGCAGGCATTTACAGCCTGAGCCACCAAAGCTCTTTGTAAAACCTTATCTTTAAGGCCTAAAACAAACCGATCACGCATGGCCTCTTCTAAGTTGGTAAAGTCACAAGCACCCCCAATGTCCCTTAAACTTGCCACGAAGTCATTAACATTCTCGCTATCCCCTTGATCCCGACAGTAAAATTCGTGTCTCTTAATGAGGCACGATACTTTTGGGGCGTAATGGGCTCTCAAAGTTTTCTAAATCGGGCCATTCCATTACCTTCAGCTCTGCTGCTCCGCCAACGCTTAGCCATTTTGAAGACTGCCGGACCGCAGTGCGTGAGAAAGACCGCCTCTTCCGTCTCTCGGGATGCCGGCGAGATCGTTCCCTCCAGGAACATGTGGAAACGATCATACGATTCCCAGTCTTCCATCGCCGGATCGAACGGTGCTGGGGGGGTATTCAGCGCAGCCATCTCGCTCAGTTGCTTGTTCGTCGTCGTCTTCTCTTCAGGAAATCCACCTTCGTCACCAGTGTTAAGTTTGCATGAAGAGTCAGACGCGAGGAGTTCCAGCAAAGACTTTATTAGTGACTACAGCTCGAAAGGACCCGTCCTGGCTTGGCTACGGCTGCTTCTTATAGCCTGCAGCCGTAGCTGCCAGCCAATGGGAGTGCAGGGTTTCTTCCCGCACTATTTAAACCAATACCATTTGACATTTTACAAGAACAGTTCAAATAAACCAATAACATTCAAACCTACATACATAACATGGACCAACTAAGAAGTCGTTGGAGTACTCCTACAGGTCCTGCCCAGTTGGAACCAGAAACAGCAGAAAGGGGGGAAGATGGACTTACTGACTTACAAAAAGCGAATCCCGAACAGCGGTCTCTCGCGGAAGACTCACCTGACTCAGCAACAACTGAAGCACCCTCTCCAGCCTCCAGCCAACTACCGCAGCCCACGAGAGAAAAGAAGGCAGGGACGTCCCAGGAAGAAGCCACCGAGCCGAGTGCTGCTTCTGCCTTGCCAAGATCGGCTCGAATAAGCGGCGACCTGCCTATCTCGGACGACTCGCCTGCGCGGTCTAGGGGAAGGAGTGTTGAATGTTGAAGTTCTCACTCAGGTCCGCCTCTACAGCGGGAGCTGAAGCGAGCGCTGATTGGCTGAGCCGTTTGACAGCTCCCTATAAAAGGAGCTGTCAAACGGAGTCAGCTGGCTCTCTCTCAGCTGTTCCGCGGGCTGTCAGCCAGCCGCGGCTTGTGTTTCAGAAGAAAATAAAGCGTTCCCGTTTAAAGAGCAGCTCCGCCTCCGCCTCTTTCCTTCTCAGCGCGCCAATTACAAAAATAGATGTATAGAAATAATCTCTAGGAGGAATTGTGAAATCTTTATGCCCAGGGGTGGGATTCAAATTTCTTAACAACTGGTTCTGTGGGCGTGTCCTAATTTGTGGGTGTGGCTTGGTGGTCATGTCACTGGGGGCATGGCTACATGGTCATGTGACTGGGGTGGGTTGCCTTGTTACTGGCAACCCAAATTTAAGTGGTCCTTGCTTAATGACCAGGTCCTTGCTTAATTGCCAGTTGCTTAGCAAGTGTTTTTTTGCCAGTTTCCAAGGCCTGGGGAGGCCCAGGCAAGGCCCGGGCAGGTGGCCATGTGGCTGGCAACCCAAATTTAAGTGGTCCTCGCTTAATGACCAGGTCCTCACTTAGTGGCCAGTTGCTTAGCAAGTGCTTTTTGCCAGTTCCAAGGCCTGGGGAGGCCCAGGAGAGGCCCAGGCAGGTGGCCATGTGGCTGGCAACCCAAATTTAAGTGGTCCTCACTTAATGACCAAGTCCTTGCTTAGTGGCCAGTTTCTTAGCAAGTGTTTTTTTGCCAGTTTCCAGGCAGGTGGCCATGCTGGGCATGGCTTGTATGTAAATATTATAAATATTTATATAAATATTGAATTTTTTATAAAAAAGAGCAACTTTTACCCAAAATCAGGCAAAGCAGGCAGGCAGATTGAGTTGCACACAGAATCACAGATTCACTTAGATATCTGTGTTCCTGCCATCGGCTAGCTGAGTCTGCACTGCTTCAGTGCTAAGCAAGGTTCCTCTCTGCTTAAAAGCAGAGCCGAAAATCTAAAGAGTAGCTTTAGGAATGCTAGGAATGTTGCACTTAGCAAAGAGTTACATGAACAGGATACTGACCTCTGTAACAACTCAGCCTTTAAAAGAAAAGCATACTTTTGTTTCTCCAATTCTTATACGACCATTTTAATCTAGTAGTTTGAATAAAACACCACCAGAATCCTGTGGCATTCATATGTTGCTAAACTGTAATTCCCAGGATACCAGGACATCAGACTACAGGTGGGGGCATTAGGAGTAATATGTAGAGCAGGGGTGGCGAACAAGTTTGACACAAAGAGCCGCAATTTTAAACTGTGCGAGTCAGAGAGCCACACCACGCTCGCTGGCCCGTGCAGTTGTTTCCGAGGGATGGGAGACGGGATGACGCAGCCGGGGGCGGGACTACGCGCTCGGAAATCTCTCCTCAGAGATCCCTCCTCAGAAGCAGCATAACAAAATCCAAACGTGGCAAAGAGCCACAGTATACAAAATAATATAATATAATAATAATATAATAATAATATAAGAGGCAAAGAGCCGCATTCATTTTGGCCGGAAGCCGCATGCGGCTCGAGAGCCGCGTGTTCGCCACCCCTGATGTAGAGTTATCACAGGTTGATTATCACTACTCTAAAAGATCAAACACGTTATTTATTATAATATACAATATGAATTCTTCATCACTCCTAGATTTTTTTCTGTAGAGTCATATAAACCAATACTTATATTTTTAAGAGTATGCTAAAATCATTATAGCGTTTTTCAAGGCAGGGTTCCTTGTAATATCATTCTTATAGGCTAACATTACCTTCAGAAATAAACTCTTGCATATTAAATGGAGTTCTTTCTAAATTTACATTGCATTTATCCTATCCTTACTCCAAAAATAATACATATTTATCTATGTCAGAGCTGGCAAAGTTATGGAACATGTCATAAATATTCTCATAAAATGGCAGGGATAAGCATAAGCAACTAGGGGATGAGGCAACTGATGAAACAAGAATTAAAACATCATGACACAAACCCTGTGACTTATGCAACTGCACAATATGTTCTGTCACTACAATTTGTACTACAATGGCTAGGTGGGTGGGAGTCACAAAATATCTACAGAATCCAAACTGCTAGCATTGTACCAAATTGTCCCATTTGCCTATCATTAACCTTCTTCCATCCCCTTTTTGTTTTGTTAGACAAAACAAAAGTTTTGAATTGCAGCTATACATTTTATTTTGTTTTTCCTACAAACACTTATGTGACTGAAATAGTATCCAAAGGTTTTCCTTGTGGATGATGCTAAGGGCTTGCTCCACAACATTTTAACTTTTTAAATTAAAAACAATCTGGGCAGAAGTATTCAGGGGTGGGATTCTCTCTTTCCCTCTCTTTCTTTCTCTCTCTTTCTCTCCCCTCCTCTCTCCTCCTTCCTTCTTTTTCTTTCTATCCCTTCCTTCCATCCCCTCTTTCTTCCTTTCACTTCCTTTCTCTCTCCCTTTTTCTTTCTTTCTTGCCCTTTCTTTCTTTCCCTCTCTCTCTCCCTCTTTCTTTCTTGCTCTTTCTTTTTCTCTTTCTCTTTCTCTCCTTCCTCTTTCTTGCCCTTCCTTCCTTCCTTCATCTTTATCTCACACACACACACACACCAAACTCTCTCTCATGACACACACACACACAAGCGGGCAGCAGGAGAAGACAAAAGCGAGCAGCCCCGGGACGTCCCCCCCTTTCAGATGACCTCTGCTGCCGTTTGCTTCTCCTGGGCAGAGACGCTGGGCCATGGCACTCAGAAAGGGAGGGGGGAACCCCAGTGCTTCTTCTCCCTTCATCCAGTGCTGGCAGCGCTGGGCAGATTCGGCAGCTACCGAAAGCAAGCAGCCCCAATGAGTTCCAGCGGCTATGTGGAGCACGTCTGCCGCTCCTTTCAGCCCCAGCACAGCAGAGACAGCAAACGACTGTGGCATGCTCTGGCTGCCACCATCGCCGCATCACCCTGAGGCCCGGCAAAGGCCCCAGATCGGCAAGGGGAGACATTGCAAGGCCCGTATTGGCAAGAGGAGGCCCTGGATTGGTGAAGGGAGGCATTGCAAGGCCTGGGTCAGAGACGGGAGGCCTCGGATCGGCAAGGGGAGGCCCCGGATTGGCAAAGGGAGGTATTACAAGGCCCGGGTCGGCAAGGGGAGGCCCCCGGATTAGCGAGGGGAGGCATTGCAAGGCCTGGGTCAGCAACGGGAGGCTCCAGATCAGGAAGGGGAGATCCTGGATCGGCAAGGGGAGGCATTGCAAGGCCTGGGTCGGTGACGGGGGGCCTGGATTGGCAAGCGGAGGCACAGCAAGGCCCGGGGGTGGCGGTGGGGGTAGGTCCGGGCCTTCCAATTGGTGGGAGGGAAGGGGCAAAACAAAAGGCAAGTGGTGGTGGGGGGAGAAAGGAGACCAGATCTTATATTCACCCAGGGAGATAATCAGATCAGGCAGGACAGCAGCAAAAGGCAGGCAGCAATGACTGGCTTGGCAAGCAGGCTGCAGGAATGTCACGGTGATAGGGACTGACTGGGCAGGTAGCAGAGAAGTGGGTGGAGAGAGGCAGGGCCAGCCAGAGACCTGATTTACTGGTTCTCTGAACTACTGGAAACCATAACAACCGGTTCTATAGAACTGGTCCAAACTGGTAGAAGCTCACCCCTGTTTATGCCTGTAAAAATATCTAAGAGAACCTTCAGGAATAAATATTTTACTATAAATATGAGTGATAAACAAATACATAGATACATAAATAAATGGAATCAAAAAAACTACTATGAAATGAATAGCTGTTCAGCCAATGTTTCCCTATGAGCAAAAGAATTGGAAGGGACCTTGGAGGACTTCTAGTCCAACCCGCTGCTTAGGAGACCTTATACCATTCTGGACAAATGTTTGTCCAATCTCTTCTTAAAAGCGTCCAGTGATGGAGCTCCCATTCCTCTGGTTAATTATCCTCATCAGGAAATTTCTCCTTAGCTCTAGGTTGGTTCTCTCCTTGATTACTTGTCCTGCCTTCTGGTGCTTTGGGAAATAGGTTGACCCCTTATTCTTTGTGGCAGCCCCTCAAATATTGTAAAACTGCTATCATGTCACACCTAGTCCTTCTTTTCACTAGACTAGACATACCCAATTCCTGCAACCGTTCTTCATAGATCTTAGCATCTACCCCACAATCATCTTTTTTGCTCTGCTCTGCATTCTTTTCAGAGTCTCAACATCTTTTTTTATATTGTGGTGACTAAAACTGGATGCAGAATTTCAAGCGTGGTTATTCCACAGCATTATAAAATGGTATTAACACTTCATGTGATGTTGATTCGATCCCTCTGTTAATGTAGCCTACGGTTATATTGACTTTTTGATGGCTGCAGCACAATGCTGGCTCCTATTTAAGTGGCTGCTTCCTAGGACTCCTAGATGTCTCTTGCAGATGCTGCTATTAAGGCAAGTCCCACCTTTTCTATATCTTAAGGTTTTTTTGCCTAAGTGTGAAACCTTATTTTTCTCACCACTAATTTCATTTTGTGGCCCAAGGTTCAAATCTGTCAAGTTCCTTCTGGATTTTAAGCCTATCTAGATATTAGCTATTCCTGCCAGTCTGATATTACTTGCAAATTTGTTGAGTTCCCTTTCTATTCCCTAATCTAAATTGTTTATGAAGATATTACAGAGTACTGGACCCAAGAGAGAACTTTGGCATACCCCACTGCTTATTCCTCTCCATGTAGATATAGTTCCATTGAGGACTCTATGTTGAGTGTGGTTTGTCAGCCACTTACAAATCTATCTGGTGGTAATGCTGTCTATCCCATATTTTTCTAACTTAAGTTGTGATCTATTTTGTCAACTACCTAGCTGATATCCAAAAATACTATGCCCACAACATTTCACTCATCCACTAATTTAGTCACTTTGTCAAAGAATGAAATAAGAGTTGTTTGGCATGGTCTGTTTTTAACAAACCCATGTTGACTTCTCTTTATAACTTTGCTTGCTTCTAGGTGTTCTCAGGATACATCCCAGGTATTGATGTCAAGCTGGTTGTGTTCTATATGACCAAATATGGCTAACGAGTGAAGTTGGTTAACAGACTCCACTCATTGGTTCAGCCACTGGTGGGAAAAATGAAGTCCCGTCAGTGGCTGAAGCTTTGGACAGCACCAGCTTAAAAGCCGGTGCCTGCAGTGGCTGAGCAATTTTTTCGATTTAAACCTGAAATAAAGACTGCTTACCGTTCCTGCTGTGTCCTGCCTCTCATTATGCATGGACCCACTTAACACTGGCAATGAAGCACATCTCGTGGGTTTTGGATACCATTTCTACCAACCCACGGAATGATTGCGACCGACCAACCAATATGGCACAACGCAGAATCAGCCAGGCTCACCGTCCAATGACCATCCCTTACGATCCAGCAAAGGAAAAGTGGTCATCCTACTGGGCCATTTCAACCTACTTTTGGAAGTCAACCGGACTTCAAGCCGCCCCCGATGCACAGAAGAAAGCACTATTCTTAACATACTGTGATATTGAGATCTAAAATGGCTGATGCTTTTGTTGCAGATGACCTATAGACTGTGTCCTGGGACGAGCTCCAGCATGCACTCAAGGGACATTATGACCCTTCTCCCTTCTACCTGTCCAGCCGCTATGATTTCTACACACAGAGCCAGAGAGAGGGAGAGATGATCAACATATTTGTGGCAGACCTGAGGAGAATCACGAAAAACTGCAGATTCCCAGACACTGAGGGGGATGATCAGGGACTGGATCATCCTGGGGATGAAGGATCCTGCACTGCAAAAGAAACTTCTGGCCCATGAAGACGTCTCATTCAAAGAGGCCTTTGATGAAGCAAGAGCTGCAGAATCATCTGACAACTCGGCGGTGTGGCTCTGAGGGACAGGGAAGGTCCACATGACCATGACCGATCGCCACCCGCACCCACACGAATCCGTTTCTGAGACCAGTGATGAGGATGGCGGAGAGGTACATAACCTGAAATCTGGTAAGCTAGGTGGAAAACCAGGAAACAGAGAGTGCGGTGGCTGCGGCGGAAACCACCACCATTCAGCATGCCAATTCTGAGACACCATGTGCCGACAATGTGAGTGTAGAGGCCACATCGTAAGTATGCTGCACAACACAACCAACCAATGGGGCAAATGACTGCCCCCCGCTGAGTGTGGAAACAGAAGTAGGTGGGGGTCTGGCCATAAACCCTGGCCTGGTTTTAATGAAATGTCTGGCCTGCCAGAGGTGGGAAGGTCAGTTGGGGTTCAGGTAGAGATGTCGGAGGTGTCGGAGAGCCGGAGTATTGTGGTCATGACGGGGAGAGGTAGATATGGTAGGAGCCAGGGGGTAGGCCGCTCATGGGGAACAAGGACTCACTACATCAAAGCGATTCTTGCTCCAGTCCCCCGGGCCCCTCCCTTATTCCTGGTGATTCAGGGAATCGAGGCCCTGAACTCAGGCTGTTGCTGTTAAATGCCAGGTCTGTTATTAACAAGGCCCCCCTCATTTTGGATTTAATCCTTGAGAGGGCTGACCTGGCATGTATCACTGAAACCTGGTTGGGCCAAGAGGGTGGTGTCCCTCTTTCAGAGATGTGCCCAGATGGGTTT
Source organism: Naja naja (assembly GCA_009733165.1). Taxonomy (NCBI): domain Eukaryota; kingdom Metazoa; phylum Chordata; class Lepidosauria; order Squamata; family Elapidae; genus Naja; species Naja naja. Next base: position 175,240,228 of record CM019148.1, on the reverse strand, counting down.
CAGCTACTGCACCAACTGTGACTTCAGGGAAGGGGTGGAGGAGTAGCAACCATTGTCTGGAAGAGCTTTTGTTCTCGCAGGCTCCCTGCTCCGGAGATTGTGGGGTGTGAGTCTCTCCTCTTGAGGCTGGACTCAGGAGTTCAGCTGGGCTTGTTGCTAACGTACCTGCCTCCCAGCTGCATTGCAATGGCCCTGCCTGTGCTGCTGGAGGTAGTAGCTGGGTTGGCAGTGAGGTTCCCCAGGCTTACGGTGCTGGGGGAGTTCAATTTGCTGTCACTTGGTGAATCCTCAGATGCGGCCCAGGAGTTCATGGCTTCCATGACAACCATGGACCTGACTCAAGTAATTCAGGGTCCGACCCATTGGGGGGGACACACGCTCGACTTGGTATTTCTCTCAGAGCAGTGGAAATATGATCTGAAATTAAGGGGTATAGACATCTTTCCCTTGTCATGGTCAGATCATTCCCTGCTGAGGCTAGACTTTGGGTTGCTGCTCCCCCATCACAGGGAGATGGAACCAATTAAATGGTTTCACCCCAGGTGCCTAATGGACCCAGAAGGGTTCCAGAGGGAGCTTGGGGAGATACCGGATTCCCTGATCCACAGTCCGACTGATGCCCTGGTTGCTGCCTGGAATAGGGTGGCGATGGGGCATTAGATCGGGTTGTGCCTTTGCGACCTCTCAATGGCGGCCGATCTAGGATGGCTCCCTGGTTTACCGAGAAGCTCCAGGAGATGAAGTGCCAGAAGAGACGTCTAGAGCGACGCTGGAGGGCCAGTAGATCCGAATCTGACAGAACACTTTTAAGAGCCTTTATTAGGACTTATTTAGTGGTGATATGGGTGGCAAAAGGCACACATTTTTCCACACTTATTGCATCCACAGACTCTCGCCCAGCTGCCCTGTTTAGGGTGACTCGTTCTCTTCTCAATTGAGAGGAAGCAGAGGAGCCCTTACGGAGAGCTGAGGAATTTGTACAGTTTCTGTTGGATAAAGTCGCTCAGATCCGGATGGACCTAGACTCCGATTGGGCAATTCCAACCGAGATGACAGGGGTGGGTCTTAGTCCTATTATAAGGAGTGAGTTTGATCCTGTGGCTCCTGAGGAAGTGAGCAAGGCCATGGGAGTGATGAGTTCTTCCACTTGTTCACTGGACCCGTGCCCTTCCTGTCTGGTCTCAGCCAGTAGGGAGGTGACACGGAGCTGGCTCCAGGTATTGGTCAACGCTTCTTTGAGAGAGGGGTCCTTCCTGCAACTATTAAAAGAAGTGGTGGTAAGGCCCCTCCTCAAGAAGCCTTCCCTGGACCCGCCCGGCTGAATTAAAGATCTTTAATTCTCCAACCTCCCCTTTGTGGGGAAGGTTGTTGAAAAGTGGTGGCACTCCAGCTCCTGCAGTCCTTGGATGAGCCGGATTATCTAGACCCTTTTCAATTGGGTTTCAGGCCTGGCTACAGCATGGAGACTGCTTTGGTCACACTGTTTGATGATGTCTGGTGAGCCCAGGATAGGGGTCATTTCTCTCTCCTGGTGCTACTTGACCTCTCGGTGGCTTTCAATACCATCAACCATGGTATCCTTCTGCGGTGGCTGAGAGAGTTGGGAGTGGGAGGCACCGTGTTATGGTGGTTCACCTCCTATCTCTCTGGCCGGTTGCAGTTGGTGTTGGTAGGAGGACAGAGGTCGACCCCCCCAGCCCCTCATCTATGGGGTGCCTCAGGGCTCGGTCCTCTCTCCCCTCCTGTTTAATATCTACATGAAACCGCTGGGTAAGATCATCCAACAACATGGGGTGGGATATCAGCAATACGCGGATGACACCCAGCTGTATATCTCTGCCCCATGTCCATTCAGTGAAGCAGTGGATGTGATGTGCTGGTGCCTGGAAGCTGTGAGGGTCTGGATGGGAGTCAACAGGCTCAGACTTAACCCAGACAAGACTGAATGGTTGTGCGTACTGCCGCCCAGGGACCATGTTGATTTTCCATCTTTGGTTCTGGGTGGGGAGAAATTGTCCCCCTCAGAACAGGTTCACAATCTGGGTGTCCTCCTAGACCCACGGCTGAAATTGGAGCAACACCTATCAGCCGTGGCTAGGGGAACTTTTGCACAGGTCTGCCTTGTGCACCAATTGCGACCCTACCTGAACCGGCAGGCTCTTCTCACAGTCACTCATGCCCTAGTCACCTCACAACTGGATTATTGCAATGCACTCTACATGGGGCTACCCTTGAAGAGCATTCAGAGACTTCAGTTGGTCCAGAACATAGCCATGCAAGCTGTTGTGGGTGTCCCAAGATACACCCACATATCACCAATTCTCCGCGAGCTGCACTGGTTTTCTATTAGTCTCCGGGTGCAATTCAAGGTGTTGGTCATTACCTATAAAGCCCTATTTGGCTCAGGACCTTGTTATCACCAGAATCGTCTCCTACCCTGCGTCTCCCTGCAACTGGTAATATCCCACAGAGTTGGTCTCCTCTGGGTTCCATCAGCTAAACAATGCTGGCTGGCGGGCCTGCAGAGAAGGCCTTCTCTGTGGCTGCTCCGGCTCTCTGAAACCAGCTACCTCCCGAGGTCCAGACTGCCTCCACCCTACTAACCTTCCACAAAGCAGTCAAAACCTGGCTTTTCCAGCAGGCATGGGGCTGTTGATCTCACAACTGAGATCTAGCGAGATCCAGCCCTTCTGTTGTTTGCTATTTTTTAAATTGTTTTTAAACTTTTTATAATGTAATTCTTTCTGTTTTTGCTGTGAGCCGCCTGGAGTCCTTTGGGAGTTGGGCAGCATATAAGTTTAGTTATATAAATTAAATAAACCAGCAAGCAAGGTAGGTGAGCAGTGTTGCCCGTGAAACAATATGGCCACCAAAGGGAGAGCAGAAGAACCCTGGCAGGAAATTCAAAAAGAGGGAAGACAGCAGGAAGAAGAAGCCCATTTAACATTTGTGGGCTACGCGCAGACCAGGGTGAGACGCACCAATGTATTTGAGTCCAACAAAATAATGACTATGATCACAATCGAGGGCAAGCCCTGCCGCATGGAGGTGGACTCGGGGTCCTACATATCTATAATATCATGGGACACCCTTAAAAGACTCCAACCCAAGCAGTGGCACGATCAGTTGGAACCACAGACCATCATCTTGAGAGACTACCAGGGTTTCCGCATACCAGTCCTGGGAAAGGAGACAGCCCATGTGGAGTAAGGCACCTTCTGGGGAAATCTGCCAATAGTAGACCAGGACCTGCACAGCCTGCTTGGAAGAGAATGGTTCCAACCACTCCAAATAAACGTCACCGGCATCCACATGATGGAGACTACCACACCCAACCTGGCAGCAGACATTGCAGAGTTGGAGCAAGAATTCAGCAACGTCTTCGACAACCAACTGGGCAAGTATATGGGGACCCCCATGTCATTTAACCTAGACCCAAATGTTGCTCCAGTCTGCCTCAAACTGTGGCAAGTCCCATTCGCCCTCTGCCCAAAAGTTGAAGAGCAACTAGATAAGCTAATAGCCCAAGGGGTTCTAGAACTGGTGGACCACACCAAATGGGAGACCCCAATCATCATCCCAGTAAAACCAGACGGGTCGATAAGAATCTGTGCTGACTATAAAATGACCCTGAACAAGGCCCTCCAGCAAAGCGCCTATCCAGTGCCCGTAGTCCAGCACCTCCTGCACTCCCTGGGCCGAGGCACTATATTCGGCCTTTCAGCAACTGCCTGTCAACGAGGCAACCACTGAGGCGCAAACCATCATCATGCATTGGGGGCATTCAAGTGCAAGAGACTCCAATTCGGAGTAAGCATAGTACCGGGCCTGTTCCAGAACATCATGGAATAGCTACTGCACAATATCCCAGGGGTCATACCCTACTTTGACAATGTAATCATCTCAGCCAGTAGCAGGGGTCAACTAATGGAGTGGCTAAGGATAGTCCTGGGAAGATTCCAGGAAGTGGGGCTGAAATTGAAAAGGAGCAAATGCCACATAGCAGTCCCACAAGTGCAATTTTTGGGGGTTCTAATCGACACCGCAGGCATCCAATGCACACAGAAAGCTTAAGGCAATACGGGAAGCCCCCACACCACAAAACAAGGTGGAACTGCAAGTGTTTCTAGGATTGCTTAACTTTTACCATGTCTTTCTGCCACAGAAAGCAAACATCGCAGAACCACTCCACAGGCTGCTTGATAAGATGACGAGCTGGACTTGGGGACAACGCGAGGCCGATGCATTCCCAAAAATAAAAAACATTTTAACATCAAACAGCATCCTCATCCAATACAGCAAGACGCTACCTCTAACACTAACATGCGATGCCTCCCCCTACAGCATTGGAGCGGTCCTCAGCCACAAATTACCCAATGGGACAGAAGCCCCCATTGCATACTTCTCAAAGACACTATCAAAAACTCAGCCAGATAGACAAGAAAGCACTTGCTGCAATCGCAAGGGTCAAGCGCTTCCACAAATACCTGTACGGCAGGCGCTTCAACAAATACCTGTACGGCAGGTGCTCATCACCAACCACAAACACTTGCTGGGCATCATCACCGGTGACAAACCCACACCGAACATCCTGTCACCCAGTATGTTAAGATGGACAGTGTTCCTGGCAGCATACAGTTACTGCATAATCCACAGGCCAGGAAAAGACATCGCCCACAGCCGTTGCCCCCTCCCAGACCCAGCCGAAGACCCAGTGCCATCCACTACAGCACTTCTCATAGAAAGCATAATGCCTGGACTGATGATGCCATCAGAGATCACAAGATTCACAGCCTGCATCAAAATCATGGTGCAGATTTCAAACTGGGTGTGGGGGGGATGCCCAGAGGCAGGCCAAGGGGAAGAATACCAGCCAATAAAAATAGGCAAGCTGAACTGTCAGTGTTAAAGGGCTGTACACTATGGGGGGACCGAGTAGTTATCCCCCTCATTAAGGAATAAAATACTGGAGATGCTGCATGAGGGCCACCCCAGAATGGTCCAAATGAAAGCCCTAGCCAGAAGCTACATGTGGTGGCCAGGGCTAGACAAGGCGATAGAAACCTGGGTCACCACATGCAACCCCTGCAAAGAAACCAGACTGGTACCCCCAGCAGTGATGCCCAGAAAGTAGGAGACACCGACGGCGCCATGGGCCAGAATAGATGTCGACTTCGCAGGGCCCTGCCAAGGACAGATGTTCCTTATAGTCATTGACACGTATTCTAAGTGGCTGGAGGTAATTCTAATGAAATCCACCACATTGGAGGCAACCATAAGAGCACTCTGACAGCTGTTCGTCACCCACGGGTTACCAGATGTCCTCATATTGGACAATGGCCCACAGTTCATGTCACAACAGTTCAAAGTTTTCTGGGCCGGATTGGGGGTCCAACATGCACTGTCAGCACCTGCTCACCAGGCCACTAATGGACAAGTGGAAATAATAATAATAATAATAATAATAATAATAATAATAATAATTTATTCGATTTGTATGTCACCTTCTCCCTAAGGACTCAGGGCGGCTAACATTAAAACGACACAAAATTTACATAAAAAACAATTAAACATAGCAAGTCAATAAAACATTAAAACATTAAAATAAATAATAGAAATAATAAAAAAAACCCACCCGGGTCATTCCAGGCTGGCCTGTTGAAACAACCAAGTCTTCAGGTCCCGGCGGAAGAAGCGGAGATCAGGGGCCAAACGGAGATCCATGGGGAGATGGTTCCAAAGGAAAGGGGTTCCCATGGAGAAGGCTCTAGCCCTGGGAACCGCCAGCTGACAATGTCTGACCGACGGTATCTCAAGGAGGCCCCTCCTGTGGGAGCGAACAGGGCGATCGGCATATGATGATGCTGGCAGGAGGCGTTCCCACAAGTACCCTGGACCCAAGCCATTTAGGGCCTTTTAAGTTGTTACCAGCACCTTGAAGCTAACCTGGAAGGCAACCAGCAACCAATGCAGGTCACGCAGGAGGGATGTAACATGGGAGTATCGGGATACTCCCATCACAGCCCGTGCGGCCGCATTCTGCACCAGCTGTAACCTCCGGGTAGTCTGCAAGGGCAGCCCCAAGTAGAGAGCATTGCAGTAGTCGATTCTAGAGGTGACAAGTGCATGAGTGACCGTTCGAAGAGCATCTCGGCTCAGGTAAGGGCGGAGCTGGTGAACCAGCTGAACCTGGGCAAAAGCCCCCCTGGCCACAGCCCCCACCTGCTCCTCCAAAGCCAGCTGTGGGTCCAGGAGGACGCCCAGGTTCCTCGCCCTATCCACGGGGCTACACCTCTCCCCCCATGGCCAAAGATGGAACATTACCAGAAAACCGAGATGCCGGTAAGAACAGCCACTTGTTGGGTTGAGTTGGAGCCTATTTCTCCCCATCCAGACCCGCATGCCTCCAGGCACCGGGACATCACAGAGAGAGCATCACTGATCTGGCCTGGGGTGGAGATATAAAGCTGGGTATCATCTGCATATTGATGATACCTCACCCCAAAAACTCAGATGATCTCACCCAGTGGTTTAATGTAGATATTAAACAGGAGAGGTGAGAGGACCAACCCCTGTGGCACCCCACAAGTGAGGGGCCTTGGAGCCGATCTCTGGTCTTCTGCCAACACCTACTGCAAGCGGCCCAAGAGGATAATGATCCAGTCGACCAAAGAAACACTACAGTGAATGGGCCGAGGGGACTGGCAGGAAAGGATTGACAGAATGCTCCTAGTCCAACACATCACACCCCACATGACAACACACTGCAGCCCAGCGGAACTATTAATGGGTCAAAGGCTGCGAACTATGCTTGACTGAGTCCTGCCCAAATATAGCATAGAGACACCCCCAGATTCCATGGGAAAATGTAGACAATTCATTATAGGGGACCCGGTCTACGCACATAACTACACTGAGGGACCAACATGGGTGTCAGCTAGAGTAACCGAGATCACAGGGCCCAAATCCTACAGAGTGGAGACCACAGAAGGGAAGCTATGGGAGCGCCACATCGATCAACTACAAGGCCAGGTCTCAAACTCAGACAACCAGCCAGGCACCTGACACACAATAATAGAACAGACCAATGCGCAGACACCAAACCCCATACAACAATGGCGGAGACACTTATCTTGCCAAGAGGAAGTCCCGCGGTGTTCTTCTGAGGCCTCAGGCTTGACGATACCTGCGGCGTCACAAGTGGTCTTCGAGACAGTTCTGCAAGCAGAGACCGGAGCAGCAGCAGACCTGTCTGCTTGGGCCGCCGCCCCAGGAACAAGTGAGGTGTGCAGGTCCAGTTGCACCCATCGAAGCCCCACCTACTTACATGATTACGTACTATAGGTGAGCACTGATTGGAGGAACACTAACTAGAAGGGGAGAGGTGCTGTATATGACCAAATATGGCCAAGGCGTGGAGTCGGTTAACAGACTCCACTCATTGGCTCAGCCACCAGTGGGAAAAACGAAGTCCTGTCAGTGGCTGAAGCTTTGGACAGGGCCAGCTTAAAAGCCAGTGCCTGCCACGTCTGAGCAGCTTTTTTGATTTAAACCTGAAATAAAGACTGCTTACCGTTGCTGCTGTGTCCTGCCTCTCGTTATGTGTGGACCCACTTAACAGGTTGGTTTGAAGTTTCCTGAATCCATTTTTTCCCTTTTTTGAAGATGGGATCACATCAGTTCTTTTCCAGTCCTCTGGTAGTTCCCTGGTCCCCCAGGATCTTTGAAAGATATGGTTCAATAATTCCGAGATCACATATGCCAGCTCCATAGGAACTCTATGATGTACCAGTAATCCATCTGGTCCTAGTGATTTGAACTTGTCCAGAATGGATAGTGGATAGGTGTTCTATTATCATTTTCTTGCTTACTTTAATTTGTTGTTTTTATCAATAGAATCTTTCTTAAGCTTTCTAAGTTTGTTGAAATCAGCTCTTTTAAAGTCAAAGACACTGGTCTGATTTTGTTCTATTGCTTGTGTCTGTGTTATATTGACTTCTAATATGACATGGTCACTCTCCCCCAAAGTTCCTACAACTTCAATCTCCTCTATCATTTCTTCTCTCTTAGTGAGAATTAGTCCAGTATAGCTGTCCCTCTACCTCTTCTACCTATTGGATGACAAAGTTTCAGCTAGGTTGGTCAGGAACCTGTTCTATCTCCTGCCTGATGCAGAGTTTATCACCCTGTTGATGTCAGAGAAGTTAAAGTCCCCCATTACTATTATGGTGTCTTTCCTACATACATTAGTTGACCTTCAAGGTCTCTTTCAGCTCTCTTCTGATTAATATAATGTGATTCCATTTCTTCTTTTGTTAGGTCCATCTCTTTTGAACAGTTTATGTTCCTGTCATGATTTTCATCCCACCAAGTTTTGGTAACTATATCATGCCTACCCTCCAGTGGTGGGATTCAAATTTTTTTACTACCGGTTCTGTGGGTGTGGCTTGGTGGGCATGGCAAGGGAAGGATACTGTAAAATCTCCAGTCAGAGGTGGTATTTTCCGGTACTCCAAACTACTCAACATTTCCACTACCGGTTCTCCAGAACAGTTCAGAACCTGCTGAATACCACCTCTGCTACCCTCGTAAACAAATACTTTTGGTTGATTCTGTGTTAAAAGTTGAATTAAAATTAAAGAATCACTATGTCTGTCTGGTCAGTAAGAAGTGTTTTAATTTTCTGTATAATCTCTTACTTAGGCCAGACAGGTTTTTGTGGCAGAGTATTGGGGTTTCAGAGAAATATGGAAGGTATCTTTACGGGAGGGCTGGAAGATATGTTGTAAGTGAGAGCTGCCACAAAGTTTAAACTCCTCATCTCAATTGGCAGCTATCTTGGCCATTTGCATAAGTTCGGCACAGAAGTAGGGGTGATGTATGCAAACTGACATTCATGATTGCAATTTGATTCTTTTCATTTTGTCCATCTTACATGTTGAGGAAACATGGCTGCTTTTGAAACTTGCTGATTTGGGCTCCACCAGTTTCCAGTTCACCCATTCTTCCAGTAAACTCCAGAAAACATTCTGGATGGGATCAATCAAGAGAATTGTGTTTGCTCTCCATTATGGAAGACTGGGGTTCCCAAGTTTCCCAGTGCTATGGATTCCAAGCCTAGGCAACAAAATGATTGTTTATCTAACGCTACTCTTATCAACAAATAATTTTAGTAGTCACTTTGACGGTTATAATTACAATTGTAAAATCTAATACACACAAAAAAAGAATGGAAAGAAAGAATAGGAAGAGGAACTTTCTGTAACTTGTGGGTGATCCAAGTCCTCTCTTTGCTTCGAATTATTAAAGAACCAGTCTGCTGCTGACAAGCCTAAAAGCCTTGTCCAACCCAGAGATGGACGAAGGAGGAGAAGAAGAAGAAGCAGAGGTGAGAAGAAACCCCCTTTCTATCTCACCTGGAAGCCTAACTCAAGAGGAAATCCAGTCCATTTTCCTCACAGCTTTTGGCTTACTCTCGGTAAGCGGTGATCCGACAATAAACCCCGGCAATCAAATAGAGAAGATTGTGTCAGAAGAAGCGGTAAGGGACAGGACTGGGGCCCATGAAGGCAAAATGCCGGTAAGGGTCACCCAGTCCTGCCCTGAGGCCCCTTTAGTTAAAAACGCACGTGTGGGAAAACAAGAAAAATTTCCCTCAGTTTTCCCTACAAACAAAATGGCAGCTCAAAGGCAGGAAATTCAAAGAACCCATCTAAACATGGCACCTGCCGACTCCCTGCCTGCCTCAGAGACTCTGACTAGCCAAGATGGCGACAACCTCTTCTAACAGGGCCTACCGCTGCAGCAGCCCAATGCAGCCAGCCTGTGCAGGGACAGGCTATGCTGGTGACAGCAGCATTGCTGGACCCAACCATGCCGAGCATGTCACCAGCCCTAACCGCTTGGACCCACGCCCAGGCGACCAGTCTGGTTGCGGTGGTCCTGCAACAAAGCCCAACCAGCTCACTTACTGAACTGGACATTAAAAAAGCAATAGAAATGCTAGCTGCAGCGTTTGGGACCGGTCTACTGATTCCTCCCAGTACCCGGTCTACTACAGCCCTCCCGGACGGTCCCCGGTCTACCACTACTACCTAGAAGGGGCCCAGTCTACTGTAAGCTACCAAAACAGCACCCGGTCTACCACTATGCTGACACAAGGCTACCGGGAAGGTTACCGGTCACCCACGCCAGCAGACACCTCCCAATCTACCCAGGCCTATGCGGAAACCTCCCGGTCTACCTACGGCTACGCAGACACCTCCCGGACCACCCAGGCCTATGCAGATGCCTCCCAGCCCATGACGGCCTACCCAGACACCACCCAAATGACAGCAGCCCTCCCCGACGCCCTCCAGTTGACTGTGGCCCTCTACTTACTGTTCCTGATGGCCACCTCGGCTCCCGCGATGTCTTCGGCCTACGAGGGCCTTCCCAGGAGCTCAACAGCACAGGCCGGAGCTCAGGGCATCAGCCCGAGGCATTTCAGCAGAGCCCCAGTGAAGGGCTCCTTCTCCGGTGGCATCCCACGGTGAATGGCCTCCACGCATGCTCAGTCGGGAACCCCGGAGGCAGGCCAGAGGCCTACCTCGAGCTCAACCAACAAGCTCCTTCTCCGAAGTCCAAGAAGAAATGACTTCCACGCATGCGCAGTTTAGCTCTCCAGCCCCTCCCATCTGGGAGGAGCGACTGTCAATGTGTAAGCCAATAGGAAATAAGCCTGCTGTCTCTATTCCTTTGCCTTACTGTGCTCATAGGGGTTTTCAACACATTGGAGAGCAGCACAATACAAATCTACCGGGAAGTTTAAATTTGCTGCCTTCTGGCTTTACAAAACTGTCTATTTCAAGGAGAAATATATATAAATGAGCTAGAGAAATACAGGCTGTTTTAATGAGGGAAAATGGGCTAAATCTACTTATTGATCCCCCTCCCAAGCCATGGTCTATTGAAATTGACTTGCTGCACCATAAAATATTCTGCTTAATATTATTATCAATTGATCCAGCACTTTACCCAAGCATCCCTCATGAGCTTACAGTGTGTGAACTTTGGGAAAAGTTATTTAATATGTTTAATCTGAAAAATTCAAACACCACTGCCAGAATTTCTAGAGAGTTCCATTCATCTAAATTAAGGGTAGGAATGGAAGTGAATGAACACCTAGGCAATTTAAAAAGAATGAGGGAGGAATTGAATTTGAGGGGGGAACCCATCTCTGAACGGAGTTTAATTAGCATCATAATTAATTCCCTGGATGCCAGTTGGGACAATTTTATTTCCCAATTGGATAATTCCAACTATGATGGTGTGTCACTAGAAATTCTGACAGGTAAGCTCATAGCTGAATTTAATTTCAGGAAGGATAGGGCAGCCTTCCATAGGGATAGAGGGATGGCTAGGAGGACTGAGAGTCCTAACAATGTAAATGCAATTGGTGAGTGTTACAATGGCGGATCAAAGGGACATTTTAGGAGAAACTGTCCTAAATTTGTAGGCCCAAGGACAGATCAATGGGGACACTTTAACAGTAAAAATAGAAAAAGGTCACCCACTCCTAAAAGGAAGCTGCAGGTAAACCCTATAAGCCAGAGAAGGGGCAGAAAGGGCAGAAGGTGCAATGAATTTTATAGGTGGGAAAGATTTGACTCAACAAGTAATTTTACCAATGTGCCTCAGTCAAACTATTCAAGGGCAGGTAAAGGGGGAAACAATAGAAAACAAATGAGATTACCTACACCTCAAGGGAGGCCCCAAGAGAACCCAGCAAACTCAAGATGGGGTAGAAGGGGCAACAGTAATAATAAAGGAGGTAACTTTAAAAACATGACTAAAGTCAGCTACCCAGGGATTGTTGAATATCAGCACAAGGATTTATGGCTACTTGATAGTGGTGCCAGTAGACATATGGCAAGTAACAGGAAGTTGTTTACTGATCTAAAGGATCACTGCTATAAGGTAACAGTAGCCAATGGGTATAAAACCAAGGCCACAGGGATTGGCACCGTATATATACCTGGGCTTGGAAGGATAAATGATGTTTTGTATGTTCCAAAATTGGAACACAACCTCGTTAGTACTCTCAAGTTGAGTGAGAGAAATAACATAGAGATACTTTTCTCTAAAGGAGGTGCAAAGGTGACCAGGAACGGTCACATGGTGGGAGAGGTTCAAAGAATTGGTAACTTGCCATACTATTCTCCCATTAAAAGGGTTAAGGAGTCTGAGGCCACCCACCAAGCCAGTGCTGGTAACCCGAGTAATAACTCCAAGCAAAAACCTCATATTAAACCCAAGGAATGCAGACAAAAGAAGGGGTATAACCATAATACTGTAAATAAAATTAAAAGTAACAGGTCTGCAAGGTTTGGTTCAGAGCACCATGACAAGTTAACAGAAGGGTACAATTGTAATTGTGTAAATGAATCAAAAGGTATAAAGACTACGGGATTGAATTCAGAGCACAAAGATAAGAGGGCAAGAAATGCCAGTATTGTGCAAATTAGTAAACCCCAGCATGATGGAAGTGCCCACAGTCTTCATAGGAATATGGGTCACTTATATTTACCTACCATGCAAAAAGTACCTGAGTGCTCTAAGGAACCATATAAAAAGAATTGTACTGGGCTCACAAATATACACTGCTGGAAGGATAAGAACAGGTATAGATCTAGCTTCCAATATCCTATCCAAGCATTCTGAGAACCCCACTCACTAACCCTGGGATGGGAATAAAAGAGTTCTCATTATTGTGTATTATATGAAATGAATTCTGGTAGTTGTACATAGTATATATATATAGCCCAATATATGTAAAGTGTGTAAATGCATAGAGAAGGAGATTGTCAGAAAATGGAACTTTTTGGTGTTGCTATGCAGTTTACAACTTGTGGGGATTTGGAGGCAAACCAAATCCACCAATGACAGGGTAAAACCTCATACCCTGGAGTGGCATCACAAGCCACACCCCTTGGTGTATAAGGGGCAGCCAACAGGCAATTTACCTCAGAAGACCAAAGAGAGAGAGAGAGAGTGAGCGAGGTACATAATTCTCTACTGGGGTCCATTGTTCTCCTTGCCTGCTCTTGCTGATATTGTTCTATGCTCAGCTTGAGTACTTCAGAAGCATGAGGTGGAGGAACCTCTTGCCAGAAGAAAAAGGAGACAGAGAGAGGGAAAAGCCTTGAAACAACTTTAAGTTCTTTAAAGAGGTCTAAGTTTCTTTAGGGTTTATTCTTAATCTAAAGGACTGAGAAAACCTAACTACATAGGTAGACAGAGAAACCAAGTAAGACCTGAGAGAAGAGAAACTTAAAGAAGGCACAAGAAACTGGTAAAAGTCTTTCTGTAAATTTATTTGAATTAAGCTGCTTGTACAATAAAAGATTTGGTTTGAAAGAACAGACTGGGCTCAGCATCTTTGTACAATTTAAATATATAGACAGATTAACAAGATCCTCTAAACATTAGCCAATCATAGGATTGACTTAAAAACATTTTTTTTAACAAACCTCATATGTTCAGAACAGAGAAGTCGCCTAACTGTTTCTAACATAACCAATCTGATGACCGTTAGTGTGATTGGCCTAACTCTAAAAGAATGGGACCCTCTTCCTTCTGTCAAAAAATGGTTACGAGCACACCATCACATAGCCGATGATCCAAGGGTGAAAACTGAGAAAAGTGCAAGCGAGGAGGGAGCCAATGCAAGAACATTGTGGAAACATCTCAAAGTTAGAGACAAATAACACGTTTATGTAAGTACTTGTGTGTACCTCCTTTATTGTTTGTGTGTACTTGTTTTCTTATTTAAGTAATAAGTGCATGAAATTAAAAACCTAACAAAATATCTTCTTTCTGCAGGTCATTCATTAGGGCAAAGAAGGTGGTGACATTGAAGACACACAGCACTTTTATCATTCTTATGTAAGTACTTGTGTGTACCTCCTTCATTGTTTTGTGGACTTATTTTATTCTTATTTAAGTGGTAAGTGCACGAAATAATAAACTACCTTTTGGATATCTTCTTTTTGTAGGTCATTCATTAGGGCAGGGGTCCCCAAACTTGGCAACTTTAAGACTCATGGACTCTGGGAGCTGGAGTCCAGAAGTCTTAATGTTACCAAGTTTAGGGACCTCTGCATTAGGGCAAAGAAGTCGGTGATGTTGAAGACACACAGCACTTTTATCATTCTTATGTAAGTACTCGTGTGTACTTCCTTCATTGTTTTGTGTACTTATTTTATTCTTATTTAAGTAGTAAGTGCACGAAATAATAAACTACCTTTTGTATATCTTCTGTTTTTAGATCATTAGGGCAAAGAAGTCAGTGACGTCGACTTGGCCATGCCCAGCCAGTCACATGACCACTCAGCCATGCCTAGCCAGTCACATGACTGCCAAGGCATGCCCAGCCAGTCACATGACTGTCAGGCCACACCTACTAAATAAGCCATACCCACCTAGTCACATGACCCCCCCAAGCCATGCCCACAAAATAAGCCACGCCCACAGAACTGGTAGTAAAAATTTTGAATCCCACCACTGAAGAGAAGGAAGACTAACTTGAATGCAGCTTGGAAGCTGCAGCTTGATTAAGGTGGTGTTCAACTCCCTGCCACATGATTGGATAATCAAGTGCCCAAAAATAACAGCAGTCAGTAGAAACATCAGAAGATGCAAAAATCAATGGCAAAATGGAAGACACAATTGCTGGTCAGAGGTTAATAACAAGAGAAGACTCTTTCCAGGAGACTCACTATCACTACTCACTACTACTGTTTGTCATCGTACTGATTCCTCCACTTTCACCATCACCATTTTTTCCAAGGGGAAAAATAGTGAAAACTGAAGAAATCAAGATGTTGTATGGAAATAATATCTGAAGTCTGGGAGAAGAGATCACCACAAATGCCTGGGCTCAAATCAAAGCCATGGTATGCTTACTCTTAAAATATAAACCCAAAGGGACATTACACTATACAGCCAGTCCTCGATTTACAACCAGTCGCTTAGCAACCATTTGAAATTACATAAGATCTCCAAAGCTACTTAGGATCTGGATTCAAAGTTCCAACATTCCCCCATGATCACAGGACTGCATTTGAGATGTTCGACAACGGCTCCACCTTTACAGCTGTTTGCAGTATCCCACGGTCACGTGACCATGATTTACAATGGTTTTGCTGGAAGCTGACATTTACTTCTGGTTTCTAGCAAAAACTTGCCCCATGGTGAACGGTGGGGTTCCTTAATGACTGCTGTATTCATTTAATGACCGATGCAAAAAAAGGACATAAAAAGTGGATCTGATCATATGGTAACCCACTTTATAACTTATTATAGGCAGTCCTCGACTTACGATTATAAATGAACCCAAAATTTCTGTTGTAAGGAGCCAGTTGAGTGAGTTTTGCCTTATTTTACAACCTTTCTTGCCCGCAGTTCTTAAGTGAATCACTACAGTTGTTAAGTTAATAACATGGTTGTTAAGTGAATCTGTCTTCTCCAGTGGCATTGGTTGTCAGAAGGCCGCAAAAGGTGATCACATGGTCCTAGGATGCTGAAAGTGGCCAAGCATCTGAATTTTGATCACATGACCGTAGGGGTACTATAATGGTCGTAAGTGGGAAAGACAGTCATAAGTCATTTTTTTCAACTTCGACAAATGATTTAAACGAATGATTTAAACGAATGATTGTAAGTCAAGGACTACCTGTACTGTAATAGTGGGGCTCAATTACAGTCATAATTTGAGGACCATTTGTATGGATTTTCATATAGACCAGGGATATCAAATTTGATTTCATTGAGGGCCACATCAGGGTTGTGTTTGACTTCAGAGGGCCCAGGGGTGACAGGGACAGGAGCCTGGCCATGGTGGGCATAATAGAGGACTCACCTGTGGTGGCCAAGTGCTAAGGCAGGACTTCACTGAGACCCTCCCTAACTCTCATTATAATCTCCTTCCTTCCTTCCTTCTCTTCTCTTCTTTTCCTTCCCTCTTCATTCCCCTTTCTTCTTCCTTCCCCTCTTTCCTTATTTTTCCTTCCTTGTTCTATTCCTTTCTTCCCTTCCTTTTCTTTATCTTTCCTCTTTCTCCTTTCCTGTCCCTTCTTGCATTTCTCCTTTTTGTTTTGTTTTTAGTTTGTTTTGCTAGCCCTCTGCCAGTGAAAATGGAGCCTGGGGAGGCATGTTTTCGCAGTCAAAGGCACCGTGGGCTGGTCCTTTGCTGTTTCCAGGCCACCCTGGGGCAGATCTAAGCACCCTACAGGCTGGATCCAGCCTACAGGCCTTGAGTTTGATACCGTTGATATAGACCGTCCCTTGGGTAAAAGTAAAGCCTCTCTTCTTTGGTTTGCTTGCCTCCTGTCCTCTGCCCACTGAGCCGTTCTAAAAATACAGCAACTTTGTCCTCCACCTTCAAACACTTCACTGCTCCAGCATGGTGTCTTTATAAGCCTTCATACATGCTACCTTGGTTCTCCCTCATAGGAGTTGCTTGCATGTTGTTATTCAAAACAAGATTCATTGTCTTGATGGATTACAGAACCATCATTCTCCTTTGGGACTCAGAAAGCAGAGTTAAAGGCATATCCTTCTTTTGAGTTGGTGAGCATCAGCTGCATCAATCATGGTTAGCCTCTTTCATGCAGGATTTGGCCGGGTTCCCTGTGGTGGCAAGGGATGTATCCGTTTTGGCATGAGATAAATAAGGGAGGGTTCCACATTCAACATCATATCTGATTTTGTGCATGATGAGCTGGATATCTCTATCTGTAAACATATTATTGATTGATTGGGCAGTCAAATGTATATGATAGCACTGAATGCATAACCATCTATGCTGGAATGAAAATCTCCACCTTACGCATCTATATTCTAGCCCACTAAATTCTAGCTCACTCTATGTGCAGTTTTAGAAATGAAGTATGTTTTCCCAAGTATATTTTTTATAAATCGTCAGCCAACTTAGCATAGCTGCTTAATCTAGAGAAGTTTGATCTGTAAATAATGATTGTCACAAAACCTTGTTTTAATTTCTAACCCTTAAAGAAACTCTTTGAAAAGCTTAATCATATGCTGTAAAGATGAAAAGAAGATAGATAGATAGATAGATAGATAGATAGATAGATAGATAGATAGATAGATAGATAGATGGTATTCAGCTTTGTTTGGGTATTTTCCCACCTCATTATAGTTGTGCTTTTAAAGTTGTAGCGACGTTTTGGCAGAATCTCATCTGCCATCATCAGGCTTGGGTATTGGGTTCGCTTTCCCAGGCGTTTCAGTTTTAAATTTGGTGCTAGCCTCCTGCTGTGTTAGAATGGTTTTTTCTTCATCCTGATTGGTTGGGAGTCTTGGTCTGTGTTTATTGGTCTTGGAGTTTGCTGTGTTCTGCTTGATTGGTGTTTCTAATATTTTTTGTCTGTTTTGTAGCTTTTTTTGTCTTGATTGGCTGGCAACGTTGTGTTTCCTGTATTGGGGTTTTTTAGTGTGGCTTGGCTTTGGGTGAATGGCCAGCGATCATTTATTAGGAAGCTAGGTTTCATCTGGCTGGTTGGGGTGTGTTTGAGCTGGAGGTATCAGGGGGGTCTGTTTGTGCCCAGGTGTTTCCTTGGCTTGTGGTGTGGAGATTTTTTTGTTTGTGAGTGCAGGCTTCCAGATAGTTGACAGTCTGGTGGAGTCATTTCTTCTATTCATGCTTTCAGGTCTTTTTTCAATCTCTATGGCTTCTCTGATAAACACAGACCAAGACTCCCAACCAATCAGGATGAAGAAAAAAGCATTCTAACACAGCAGGAGGCTAGCACCAAATTTAAAACTGAAATGGCTGTGAAAGCCTGACACACAGACAAACCCAGTACACAAGCCTGATGATGGCAGATGAGATTCTGCTGAAATGTCGCTACAACTTTAAAAGCACAAATATAATGACATGGGAAAATACCCGAACAAAGCTGAATACCATACATATAAATACCCGTGAAAACTTAAGAAAACAAACAAATATATATATATATATATATATGTAGGTCTTGGTGTATTCGGGTCTTGTCCCGTGTAAGATTGAGAATACCTTGGCAACGTTTCGACGAAATCTCATCCGTCATCTTCAGGCTGGTGTCTTCAGCTTCGTTCTCCTGGGAGAAGTGTGTGATCGTGGCTGTTTTTCCCTTTTAAACTCTGGAGTTGGCTGTGTTGTTACTTCTTGATTGGTTTGTGGAGTTGATGTATGCAGATTGGATGGCTTTTTCCTGAGACCCTGTGTGGCTGAGGTGCTGGCTGTGTGTCTCTCAGCCTTTTGTGTTGTAACGACCTGGGTAATGGGCTGTGTGATGACCTTCTGAGTTCTATTGTTGTGACGTCCTTTAGAGACGGGCCCGATATTATTGAAAGAAATAAATGAATTTGGGGAACTAGCAGGATTAAAGGTAAATAGGGGAAAAACTAAACTACTAGTTAAAAATATAACAAATTCCAAACAAAAGAAACTCGAAGAAATTATGGGATTACAAATAGTAAATAAAATAAAATATTTAGGAATTTGGATAAGGGCAAAAACAACAATGTTATGGGAAGATAATTATATAAAAATTTTAGAACAAATTAAAAAGGACTTGGAAATTTAGAGTAAATTGCAAATATCCCTCTTAGGGAGAATTGCGACAATCAAGATGAACATACTCCCCAAAGTCTTGTATCTATTCCAGACAATCCCAATATTAACAAACAAAAAGTTCTTTATGGAGTTGAATAGAATGACAATGAAGTTTATTTGGATGGGAAAAAGGGCAAGGATAAAGAAAAAATATCTACAAGATGATAAAAGTAGAGGAGGATTGGGACTCCCAGACTGGGAAATTTATTATAAAGCTGCGATCTTGTTATGGATAAAAGAATGGGTGAGGCTAGAAAATAAGAGAATGCTAACACTAGAGGGGCATGACTTACAAATAGGATGGCATGCACTTCTATGGAACCCGACAGACAAAAGACAAAAAACACACAACGAAACATATATACGCAACTCATTGATTAAAAATTGGGCGAAATAAGGAAGAAAAACTATATAAAAATACCAAGGTGGCTCTCAACAATGGAGGCAACCTTTAACCCAAACACAATGGATTTAAATAAAAACTTAAATATTATCAGATATTGGATACAGATGGAAAATTAAAAACAAAACAGGACTTGGAAACACAAGGTATATCAATAGATAGTTGGGTTTACTTACAAATTAAAACAAGATACAATAAAGACATAAAGGAATATGGAATAGAAACAAAGAATACAAATCTGGATAAACTACTCTTGGGGCCAGAAGAAAAGTTAATATCCAAATTATATAAATTACTATTAGAACAGGAAAGAGTAGGACAATTAGTAAAAGGACCAATGGTAGCCTGGGAGCAAAATATAGGATACAAATTGGATTTGAATGATTGGGAAGAGATTTGGGAAGAAAATTTAACATATACAAAGTCAGTGGCGTACAAAGAAAATCAATACAAAATGATGTATAGGTGGCATTTGGCCCCGGCTAGACTAGCAAAAATATTTCCCCAGGCAAACCCAAATTGTTGGAAGTGCCAGGATAAACGGGCACTTACTACCATGTGTGGTGGACATGCCCCAAAATTAAAAAATATTGGATGGGAATCAAAATTGGATTGAGGATGTGATGAACTGTGAGCTGGAGTGGAAACCAGAACTGTTCCTACTTGGAATGATAAAGAAAAAGCTTCCCCAAAGACAAATACCTGATTGCACACCCTAACACTCGAATCGTTTTAGCAAAAATGGAAAGAATCTTCAATTCCGTCTATACAAGCAGTAATAAAGAAAATGTATGAATGTGTTGAATTGGAGAGATTAACTCTCAAACTAAATGGAAAAGAAGATTCAGATTACTATAAGGTATGGGAAATGTGGTACAACTGGGTGGAATATAAAAACAAAGGGAATGGGAATGTTGGAAAATAAGGTACTATTTGAAATATAAGAATCTATAGAAAGCAGGAGATAGCAGATAATAGGTTATGTAATAACTTGAAAACGAGATAAGAGAAAATTCTAAAAGAGGCCAAATCAAGCGAATATTATTTGAAGAAATATCTATGACTATATATGATTGTAATATTACATGGGAAAATGCATTCTTGATCTGTAACTAAAAAAGAAATGATAATGTGTGATGTATTTATGTTAGTGTGACTGTATGTCTGTATGTTGTGTGTCTTTTTTAAAATTGTAAATAAACTTTTTCTAATAAAAAAAAAAAGTGCGGGAAAACCCTGCACTCTGATTGGCTGGCAACGGCTGCTGGCTATAAGTAGCAGCCGAGCCCAGCCAAAGTTCTGAGCTGTAGTCACTAATAAACAAAGAAGAAGTCACATAAAAGTACTTCAGGTTATATGATGTTCTTAAATGGATGTCCTGTTTACTGGCAAGCGTAAACAGAATTTCATTTCTTCCTCATCTACTGAAGCTGAATAAGCTTGTGTTTCTGATGCTTGTAATTCTCTAGATATCTGGACACCCAATCCAGCCAATTACAGTGATGGAAGACAACGAATCTGTGGTTTATATTTCTGAAACACGTATCACAGGTTCTAGGTCCAGACACATTGACATTCGTTATAAGAACATAAAGCAATTAGTTAAACAAGGTTTTGTTACATTATAGTATGTGCCCACACATGATCAGATTGCTGACATGCTCAATAAACCACTTCCAGCAGCGCAGCACAAATATCTGTGTGAAAAGATGTGCCTTATCTGATTTTCGCTTAACAGACAAAAGAAGGCTTGCACTGCATTTTTTTTGGTTTGTCTGTTCAAGCTCCTAAGCTCATATTATAGCAAGCAGGTATCTGCTAGCCAGCACTGTGTTATCTTGTCTCCATAGTAATGAGATAAAGTCTTGTGATGTTTTGATTCACTGCACATGTGTACAAAGTTGATACTTCACTTCCTGTAACTTCCGTTTTACTTTTCCTTTGTTCTTTTTCTATATGCCTTGGTAGAGGTTAGGTTCCAAGTATGTAGCTCCGTGTAGGTTTTCTTATTTATAAATAAAAATGTTTTTAGATTACTTTCCAGGTCTAATTTTTATCAGCATTGACAGCAAAGAAAAACATGATCTATCACCTCTAATTAGCAGGGATGTTTGAAGAATTATTACTCCCTGGCAAAAGGTTTTTTTTCAAGCTTTGACAATGGTTGCAGAGATTGGTTTGACAGTTTCATCCAACCTGCTAGGCCCCAGGTAGCGGCCCCAGTATTATTCCATGAGAAGAAAGATGGCTCTCTTCATTTGTGTGTGGATTACTGGAACCTCAACGCGATTTCGGTGGAGAACGTGTACCCTCCCCTTGATGAAGGATATGTTGGCCCACTTAGCCAAAGGGAAAATTTTTATGAAACTCGATCTGAGAGAAGCTTACTGCGAGTTCAAATTAAGGAAGAGATGAATGGAAAACTGCTTTTAACTGTCAATGGGGTGTTTCCAATTCAATGTTCTTCCGTTTGGCCTACAGGGGGCCTGCAGTATTCATGCAAATGATAAATCAGGTTCTGCATGAACATTAATGCAAGGGGTGCTGTTTTATCTTGTGATATTCTTATCTACATGGAGACTCATGATGAACATGTGAAACTAGTGCATTCAGTTCTGGAAAAACTTTGAGCTGCTGAACTGCGAAGTTGTCCAAATGTGAGTTTCACCAGGAAAAATTGACTATTTAGGCTATCGCATATCACATGATGGCATAGAAATGGATCCGGGGAAAGTTCATGCCATTTTGGAATGGGCCCCTCCCCACACCAGGAAACAACTGCAAAGTTTCTTGGGATTTGCTAATTTTACCATCAGCTTATCCGCATTTGCAAAGATTGCAATGCCTATTACAAATCTCCTAAAAACCAAAAGGGAGGTGAAATCGAAACCTAGTAAACCACTGGAATGGTCCATGGAGTGCCAAGCCACTTTTGAGAAGCTGAAACAACTGTTTGCTGCTGAGCCATGCTCAAACACCCAGACATGGACGTTCCTTTTGTAATCCAAGCCGATGTGAGCGAAGTAGCAGTCAGGGCAGTGTTACTACAAGCAAATGAGACAGGGACTCTGCAACCATGTGCATATACTTCCCATAAACTAACTGAGACCGAAAGAAAATGGACCATCTAGGAAAAAGAAGCTTTTGAAGTTCGCTGGGCTCTATTAACCTGGAGGCATTTTCTAGAAGGGGCAAAACACCCTTTTGAGGTGTGGACGGATCATAAACATTTGGAGGCTTTGAAAACGCCTCAGAAACTGTTCCCCAAGCAAGTTCGCTGGGCGCAGTACTTCAAACACTTTAATTTTTCATTGAAGTACATTCCAGGAGGGAAAAACTTAATGGCAGATGCTTTATCTAGATTACCTCAATATAATAGTGCCTGCCCAGAAGTGGTCCAGCCTATTGTTCCAACCAAACAGTTGGCGGCTCCGGTGGTTACCAGAGCCCAAAAAAAGAAGGAAGTTGAATTATCAAATGATTTATCCACACAGTTAAAAGAAGCTCTGAAACTTGGTGATTGGTTCTTGGCTCACTCAAATAACTGTATGGTTGGAGATGGATTGGCATGGGTGGGGGCCAAATTATATGTTCCAGCAAAGTTGAGAAACCAAATATTACAGCAAGCTCATGACTCTAAAGCTGCTGGACATTTTGGATTCGTGAAAACCTTACACTTGTTTAAAAGGCAATTTTGGTGGACTACCTTAAAAAAAGACATTGAGACTTATGTGGCTAGTTGTCCTATCTGTGCCTCAGCCAAATGGCCCCCTGGTAAACTAGTGGGCTTGCTACAAAATGTGGCTAGACCAACTGCTCCATGGAAAGAAATTTCTATGGATTTTATAGTGGAATTACCTGAAAGTGGGGGAAATACAGTTATTTGGGTAGTAACAGATTTGTTTTCCAAACAGGTACACTTCATACCTTGTACAAAGATCCCATCTGTGAAAACTTTGGCTAAACTGTTTATTTTACATATCTACAGGTTACATGGTGTTCCTGAACTCATAATCTCAGAGAGGGGTGTCCAATTTACCTCAAACTTTTGGAAGGAGTTCCTGAAGTTATTGGGCTCTGCCCAAGGTTGAAATTTCACCCACCACCCACAAACCAATGGGTTTTGTGAGAGAACTAACTCTGTATTGGAACAGTATCTTCGATGTTATATAAATTAAAAGCAAGATGATTGGGCTGACCTATTGCTATTTGCAGAGGAGGCATATAAAAATTTGGTACATAGTAGTACTGGGTTTACTCCATTTAAAGTGGCTTCGGGACAAGACTTTGTACCTATACCCGAGCTTCCACAGGAGAAACCTAACTTTCAGTCACTGCATGAGTGGATAACCCAACTCCAGCTTACCTGGCCGGTTACCTGTAAAGCATTAGATGATGCTCATCAAGCTTATAGAAAATTTGCAGATAAAAAGAGAACTCCACAAAAACCATATCAAGTTGGTGACAAAGTCATCTTATTCACCAGGTATTTGCAGACCACACAAAAGTAAAAAAAGCTTGGACCTAAGTATGTTGGACCTTTCCCAGTTGAACGAATTGTGAATCCTGTGGCAGTCCAACTGCAATTACCAAAAACCCTCCGACGAATCCACCCTGTCTTCCATGTTAGTTTATTAAAACCTGAACATACCTCTGACCTTAGACCAGCTCAGGTCGATCTCCCTGTGCCTTTGCTAATTGAAGGTGAGCAACATTTTGAAATTAAAGAAGCTTGGATTCTAGGAAACAAACAGGTCGACTCCAATATTTAGTTGTTTGGAAACATTTTCTTCCTTCCCATTCTGAATGGGTGAATGAGAAGGATGTTCAAGCTCCTAAGCTTGTCAAGGCGTTTTGTACTAAATATCCTGATAAATCCTGAAATATAGTATTGTGGTGTTACGTGTATATTATTCTTTTATCTTCTATTCTTTCTATAGGACTAACCTCTCTTGCAGGAGGGCTGAATGCCAGCCTTCAAGATTTTCTTCCTTTGTTTTGCATCTTTCGGCTGTCATAAGTAATGGGGGGGAGGAGGGGGACATGATTATGGGAAGTGAGCTGGAGGTTTTACAAAATAGAAATGTATAAGTTGGGGGAGTTTCTTGCTTAGACTATAAAACAAAAACAGATATTAAATAAATACATAAATCAAAAAGCAACTTACCAAAAATGAGGCAGGCAACTTCTTATTACATTGTTGTTATACATTATCTGCTTCTGCTTAAATTAATATATATAGCAACATCATCAGAGTTGCCTGTTTGTTTTTATTTATTTATTTATTTAGTATCTGATACTAAAAAGTAACAGATACTAAAAAAATACATAAATAAAAAAAGCAACTTACCAAAAATGAGGCAGGCAACTTGGCTAGCCAGTTACACAGGGGTCCTCCTCAGTCTTCAAGATTACTGCGGTGAGGACAGCTGGCCCAGGAGTCGGCACTCAACCAGGCTGGTGGTGGTGGTGGCGGCAGTAGAAGATAGACGACCAGCAGGCTTGCTACTTTGCCTCCTCACTCACCTATCGATGGTGAGAAGGCAAGGCAACACCCCTTGGGCTGCGGTGGGTTAGGGAAGGTGGTGGCTGGCCTAGCCAAGATGGCAGCCACTGGCCAGCCTAGCCAAGATGGTGGCTCCTGGGTGGGTGAGGCAGTGGTGGCCTACCCAGGAGTCAGCACTTGACTGGGACTGGCAGTGGCAGGAGGAGGTAGGGGACCGGCAAGTCTTGCTGCTTTGCCTTCTCCCACACCAATAGGTGGTGGGAAGGCAAGGGAGTAACAATGGAGGCATTGGAGGGCCGCGGGTGAGGCCAGGAGCATCAGCGAGGACTGTGGGCATCCCAGGAGTCGGCACTCAACCAGGGCTGGTGGTGGTAGGTAGGCAACCAGGTTGGAGGTCGTACTTACCGATCCACATCTTCGGAGGCCAGGGTAGGCAGTCTGGGTGGGTGACGACGGCAAACGGCGGCAGCAGCCAGGGCTTGCGTTTTCTTTAATGGCTGCCACTGCAGGAGTCAGTCCAGGCAAGGCAGGCAGGCAGGCCTGGGAGGCAGGCTGGGCAAGGCAGGGCCTGGGAGGCAGGCCAGCCGAGGGAGCTGATGACCAGGGCTTGCAGCTTGCCCTCACTTATCAAGCAGGGTAGCAGAAGGCAGGCAGAGACAGCTGGTTGCTGCTGCTGCTGCTAATGCTACTGTGTGAGCAATGGAGCCGGGCGGGTGGGAAAATTTTTAGTAGCGACATGTGCTATAAGTAGGGGCGGGAAATGAGGCAGGGATTGTAGCATATGTGCGAAAATGTCATGCATGTGCAGTAAAAACCCAATTTTTGGCCCATAGGAGTGGCAGAGAGGGGTGGGGCCACCCAGGGTCAGTTTTACCAGTTCTAAGAACTACCAGTGATGTTAACACCGGTTCTATAGAACCGTGTGAACCAATAGAATCCTGCCCTGCATGGGTCCATATCTGAGGAACCATCTCCCCAGGATGGGATTGGCTGGCCCAATCCACACTGATAGAAGGTCCATGTTGCAGACCTGTTTGATCAGGGACTTCAAGCTGGCAGGACCCAGGAAAAGAGACTTCTTTGTTGTGTCTCTCACCCTCTGCAACATTGTGCCTCCTGAAGTGAGAACTGCACCCACCTTTTAACCTTCCAAAAGGGCCTGAAGACCTGGTTCTTCCAATTGAATTGAGCTAGGCATCTTTTCAAGAAGATTTGGGTTTTAGAACATCATCCTCCAAAAGTAGTTAATAGGTGTACTGCATCCTTGTTATATGCAAATGCTATAGCACTTTTATCAGAAATGCAAATTAGACTTGGATGAGCTCTGAATATTTGGCTAGTTATTACTCTGAAGAAACTTTTGAAATCAAGGATAGTAAAACTAAGATCAAGATCTATGCAAAAAGATCTAAATTGCCCACCCAGAGGATAAATGACCAGAACACCGAGCAAGTTAAATACTTTAAATATTTTGCCATGGTTTTCCATAGCTCTACTAAATGCAGTGCACTTCAAAATTATGTTATTCAAAATGTTTTTTAAAATGGTAGCATGTCAATCATTTCATTTCTCCAGAGGAGCACAGTATATTCTAGCAACATTGAAGCAACATTTAGCTAAGACTTGCACACAGCTACTCTTTGGTGGTCAGATGGGACCTTATTCTTGTTTTATGCCTCTGGAAGGGTGCAGTCCAAATTCCTAAAAGCTATATTTGAGGGAGTTCACTGTGTGCCAAATGTAGTTCTAAGGAGGAAGGCAGGATTATCTAAACTCAAAACAGGTGCATGGACTTAAAGTATAGCTCATTGGTTAAAAATACTCTTTTTCTCCACATATTATATTGTAATTTTTTTTCCTTATAGTTCAGGACCATTTCACAAAAAATGCAGTAACTTGGCTTTTCCAGGGAAGCACTCTTAATAATAGGGCACAAATACGCACTTACTGTATATAAATAACATATCAAAGACCTGGAAATCCAACAAGATTGGTCTGCTCTTCCTAAGTACTGGTTTTTTTTTTTAGCAAACTCCTTATACCATTTAACAGTGCCCAATAAAATTTCCATAGCAGTCTAGCTAAATTTTGTTGTACTATCTGCAAGTAAATCCTCTTAAACAGACACTGGGTCTGGGAGTGTACAGACCAAAGAAAAACTGGCCTTCCAGGGAGCAGAGTGACTATCCTTCGCCTTGTTATTATATTTGTTCAGGAGTAAAATACACTGGATAACATTGAAAGACTACCATCTGATATAAGCTTTCCTGCCTGAGCAGGGGGTTGGGTTACAAGACCTCCAAGATGCCTTCCAACTCTTTTATTCTACTATTCATATCTTGCTGGATTTACATACAAAGCTGAATGGTAATACCAGCAAAAGCTCCCCCAACCCCCACCCTACTTAAATTTTTTCCGTAGACATTGGACCCCATCAGGGAACACATGAGATTTACCTAAGTAAGTTACCACGATTTGTCCAATCTCAACAAATGTTAGCAAACAGCATTTATGCTTGTTAATCATCAGACTTTACCTATATTGCTGTTCTGTAAGATCCATCATGTGTAGATTTCCTAAAATTGGTTTGGTCCTGGATCTCGGAAAAGATTGCATGAGGTTTTATTGCAGGAAATGCCCCTTTTCAAAAGGTATGTTTTTGCAAGAATAAATAGTAATAATATTAAAATTAGATCAGTTCATTTCCTTTCCTTTTAGTGAGCAGTTGTAATAATTACAATGATATCCACAAACTGAAGGGATGCAAGCATGTATTTCAAAGCACTGAAACTTCTGAGCTGCATTTTTAGTCAAGAGAACGACAGAATGAAATACCTCAATAGCATAAGGCTTACCACCAATCACCTGACTATAGATTAATACAGTATACGAGCAGCACTCCCATCTGACTCACCTTTACAGATAGGATCTTATGTTTATTCATTTGTGGAACAGTGCCCTGTAAGGCACCTGAGGCTCTAGCATGAGCAATAGTTACAGATACATCCTGTCCTGGAATATGAACTGACGACCTACCCAGGTGGTTCACATTTCTATGAGCGCTCCCTTCCTGCAACATAAACCCCCAACCAGTTCTCAATAATGCATGCGAGGTCAGCCTTATTACGTATTAAACTGGCATTGAGAATCAGCAGGAAACCATGGGGAAGCTAGGATGCCAAGTTTTGGGGGTAAGCAGAAGGGGCTGGAATGCAACAATGATACCAAACACCAAGGCAGCCTTCCTCAAGAGTGATCTGCTGCTGTGTCTGACTATATCTTCCCATGCTTGTCATCACCATGATGTCACTGTGTGCCTTCTTCCCCTTAGAATACCCACCACCCCAAACCCTTGTCCTCACTCCCCTAATGCATCTATCATTATAGTTCATGTATGCCTTAGAACAAACCCAGTCTCATCAATCTCTGTGGTTTATTTAGAAAAACATTTAGTGTTTTTGTGGTAATGACTTTATCATCCAGAATATGTAACCAGATGGGTCACTATGCTAATTGACAAATTGGGTCTTTCCTCCTGTTAGATAGCAATTACAGCTGCTTTCCAAGAAAAAGGAAGTTCTTGAATATTGCTGAATCTCATTTGTTACCTGAGTTAATATTTTGACCAGAATTTTCTGATTATATTCTTTCATATAATTTATAGGTTATTATCATTCATCTTCTAAACAACACATGAAATGAAGACAATACTGATTCTTTGTTAAATTATGCTTCTCAAAATGAAGGGAATTCAAGACTGAGAAAACAACTTCTTATAATTTTTCTGCGTCAGATCAGCGTAACACAGCACATGTCTTGTACAGCATGGGAGTGAAGGTAAGTCCAACAACAGGGGTCAGATCCAGGTCATCTTTAGAAGTTCCTGGGGGTGGATGGAAGGTAAATTTCTGCAGGAGGCTGGTGAAGAAGAGGAAGACCTCCATTTTGGCAAGGTTCTCACCTGCGCATACTCTCTGACCTGGAAGAAAGCATAGATGGCCAAAAAAAGGACAATTGTGTTTATTGGTTTCTTAAACTATTTCACAGGGTTTCCCAATATCCCATGGTCATGGAGTGACCAGTATATAGGAAAACAATAACAGACCAAAGATGTGGAAAGAAGTAATAATGCAGTAAAGAAATGGAGACAGAGAATTTTCCAACTAATAAATGGCAACAGATTTCTGAATCTGAAAATAAAGTCAAAAAATTAATACCAGCACTAGTAACGCCCCTCCTTTAACTTTCTAAGTATCACACTTCATTAGCCCGGCAGATGGAAAACAGGTTCATGTATTATCCTTAAGATTTCTGATTCCAGAAGGGAACAATTAAAATATAGTATGGCAAGGTGCTAGCTCAGATATTTATGGAGCTGAGGTATGTGTTGGGATGAGTGGGTTATTACTCAATTGGACATAATACAAAAATAACTTCATGGGGAAGATTTTAGGCCTCTCCAGGGCAACCCTTCTACTTAACTAATTGTCTGCTCTTTGGGGGGAAATTTAGTTCTTGGAATAGAACACAGAAAGGATTTTTGAAAAGGACTCTAATAAATATCCAATTATGGTGCAGTCATGTATATTTTCATCCTGGCGCCATTGCTGGTAATCTTCGATTTATAAAAGTTCATTTAGAGACCCTTCGAAGTTACAATGTTAGTGAAAAAATTGACTCATGACCACTTTTCACACTTAATAACTGTTGCAGCACCTCCATAGTCATGTGATCAAAATTCAAATGCTTGGCAATTGACTCATATTTATGATGGTTGCAGTGTCCCTGGGTCACCTTTTGAGACCTTGTGATAAAGAAAGGCAATGGGGAAGCCAGATTCACTTAACAACCAGTTCTAACTTAACAACTGCAGTGCTTGACTTAACAACTTGGCAAGAAAAGTTGCAAAATGGGGCAAAACTCACTTAAACAAATGTATCAATTGGGAACAGAAATTTTGGGCCCAATTGAAGTTGGAAGTAAAGGGCTCCCTATAGTATAAAAACTCTGAAACCTCTCCTAGAATCTTATGAATATCATCAGTGCCACACTGTGCAGTTTGCTTACACCTCATTGGCAGCAGAGCATGGCTTTGGCATTGCTTGAAGGGAGGTTTGGTAAGGGCCCTGTTGAGCAACATCTCTGTCCCTCTGTAGTCTGTCAAGGGGAAAAAATTACTTCCTCTGTCCTCCACTGCCCAGCTTACAATGAAATCAGGGCCAACCTACAGTCAATAGGTGAGCTCAAGGGCTTGTATCTCAAATGACTGGATTTGATTCTTACAGTGTATTTGAAAGCATTAGAAATCAAGATGCTAATTTTGCTTCTTCAGCCAGATGGCTGCCTCAGCACGTTTCGGGTAAAGGGGCTGTCCTGGATCAACCAGGGACTTTGCGACATCCCTGGGATCAACAGGAGGCGCCCCCAACTTCACCAACCCTACGAGTCAGTTTAGATCCCGAGGACCCGAAGCATCAGAGGTGATCTCAGAGTCAAGATCACCTCCATCTCGCGGCGATTCCAGCTCCACCCATCGCCCATTTACCTCCAGCAAGAATAGCAAGGATGTTCAAGGATAAATCAGCGAAGTGTTGGAAATGTCATCAGATACCTGGATCATATTACTATATGTGGTGGATGTGCGTGGAAGCCAAAAGATACTGGACTGAAATACACACATTGTTGGAAAAAATGACAAAACAGCATATAGATTTGGAACCAGAGATATTTTTATTGGGAATTTTACCTGAAGGTTATAATAGAGAATTGACATATTTGATTATTAATGCTTTAACTGCAAGTAGAATTGTATTTGCTCAAAATGGGAAAAATGAGAAAATTCCGATAGAGGAAGAGGCGATTAAGAAAATAATGGAATGTACAAAAATGAGTAGATTAACATTAGCAATTAGAGAGCAAGAAAAAAAAGAATATTTTAAGATATGGGATTTGTTTTACCAATGGCTAGTTAGAAAAGTGGAAAATTGAGGTATAATTTAACAGTAATGGTATGTTATAATTGATTATTATACACTGACTTTTAATATGAATTAAAACTGGTAAGAACTGAGATATGCTCTAAAGGATGATGTGGATTTGAAAGTAATATCTAAAAATGCTCTAATAATAATATAATACACATGGAAAGTTGATCAATGTAATATGAAAGTAAATTTAAATTCAAGAGGGAAAGACTATACATATCGTGCACAAAAATTATGTACCAACCGACACACTGTACAATTGAAAGATGGTTTTATTTTGTTGTTTTATGTTTGTATTTGTCTATGTTTGTTGTTAAAAATAAAAAACTCTTTATAAAAAAAATTTAAATATACTTAATTGAAGCCCTAGTTTAATTTTAATCCAGTCACTTCTCTATAACACTTTTTTAACCATCTTGTTGTATTTTGCTTTTTTGCATTTTATGCTCTGCTATACTGCTGTGACCTAAGAATGAAAACTTAAGAAAAGCTAATAAAAGTTTTGTATTTCTTTTCTTTTAAGAAGACCCAAAGTCTGTGTGTGTTTGAAGGCTCCAATCAGCCAAGAAGGCTGAAAGACAAGAATCATCCTGGATTGCCAAAATGCAGAGATGTTGATACTGAGTGCAGCAGGAATAACGGTAACTCATGCACAGGGTTGATGATCATCCAGACAGACTTTGGAATCAACTAATCCCTGAATGAACCTGGCCACACTGTTGTCCATGAGGCCTAAACTCTGTTGAAATCAAACTTTTATCAGTTGTTTTCTTTTCAAACAAGGTAGCATGCATTTTTATGGTGTAAGGAAAGTAAAACACATGGGTATTTTAGGAGACACTATATTCAAATGCTTTATTATTATTTATTTTATTTTATTGGACTTATATGCCGCCCCATCTCCGAAGACTCGGGGCGGCTCACAATTAAAACATACAATACAATAATTATTTAAAAAAAGAATTAAACAATTTAAGCCCAATAAAACCAAATTAAAATACTTAAAATTATCCCATGGCCCAGGTGAGGTAATCACAGCCCGATTTGGTCGAACAACCAGGTCTTTAAGTCGCGGCGGAAGGTGCGGAGGTCAGGGGCCAGACGGAGGTCCAGAGGCAGTTCATTCCATAAGTCGGGGACCGCTACAGAATAGGCTCCGCCGGGGACCGCCAGCCGACACTGACTTGCCGACGGGACCCGGGAGTCCTTGCCTATGTGCCGATGGGCGGGTGGCGCCGATATCGGCAGGAGCCGCTCCCTTAAATATTGTGGACCCATGTCGTGTAGGACTTTGAATGTTAAAGTCAAAACCTTGAATCTCACCCGAGTGCAACCGCAACCAATGCAGGCCGCGAGGGGGGTAATATGGGAGAATCGGTAACTCCCATCACCACCCGCGCGCCGCATTCTGCACCAGCTGCAACCTCCGGATGGTATGCAAGGGCAGTCCTAAATAGAGAGCATTGCAGTAGTCGAGTCGCGAGGTGACAAGGGCATGAGTGACCGTACACAGGGCATCTCGTCCAGAACGGGCTAAGCTGGCAACCAGCCGGACCTGGGCAAAGGCCCCCTGGCGACGGCCCCCACCTGATCCTCCAATTGGAGCCGCATCCAGGAGGACCCCAGGTTCCGCGCCTATCCACAGGGGCAACACTACCTATGGTCAACGATGGACACTCCTGACTGGACCGAGATGCCGTATGTACAGCCACTCAGTCTTGGCCGATTGAGCCGAAGCATGTTTCCGCCCATCCAGGTCCGCACGCATCCAGACAGCGAGTCATCACGGAGAGGGCATCACTGATCTGGCCTGGGGTGGAGATGTATAGCTGGGTATCATCAGCATACTGATGGTATCTCACCCCAAAACCACGGATGATCTCACCCAGCGGTTTCATGTAGATATTGAATAAAGGGGAGAGGACCACCCCTGAGGGACCCCACAAGTGAGTACCCTCGGGCCACCTCTGCCCCCCTCAACACCGATTGCACGCCCGAGAGGTAAGAGGAGAACCACCAAAATACAGTGCCCCCCACTCCCAGCCCCCCGAGGCGTCGCAAAAGGATACCATGGTCGATGGTATCAAAGCCGCTGAGAGGTCTAATAGGACCAGGACAGAGAAATCCCCTGTCCCGGCCCTCCAGAGATCATCCATCAGTGCGACCAGTGCCATCTCCGTGCTGAAACCAGGCCGGAAGCCCATTGGTAGGATCTAGGTAGTCCGCTTCATCCAGGAAAAGTGGAAACTGCTGAGCCACCATTCTCCACAACCTTCGCTAGAAAACGAAGGTTGGAGACTGGACGAAGTTGTCTAACACGGTCGGGTCCAGGGCAGGCTTCTTCAGAGGGCCTCACCACCGCTCTTTCAGGGCGGAGGGAAAGACACCTCCCTTAATGAAGCGCTGACCACTGCCCGAGCCAACCGCAGGTGACCTCCCTGGTGGTATAAGCCAACCAAGAAGGGCACGGGTCCAACAAACATGTGGTGGAACTCAGACGCCGCATAATCCTGTCCACTTCATCCTCGAAACAGGATCGAACTCAGTCCAGATCACATCGGCCAGACTGCTTGCACCACGATCCTCAGACCACTGCAAGGTGGAACACAACCCGCCCGAATCTGCGCGATTATCCAACAGATATTGACCAAATTCTCAGCTTCTTCTCGAGAGGGTCCACCATCTCCCCGGATATAGGAGGGAGCAGGTGGCCCTAAACAGGGCAGATCTGACGCTATGAGGGTGGAGAGATAGGACCTTCTCGCCTCCCTCAGCTACCAGGTAAGTCCTAATATGGGCTCTTAACTGGATTCGATCAGATTGGGAGCGGGTGGCTCTCCACCTGCTCTCTAAACCCCTCCGACGGCTTATCTCCCGGAGCTCCTCTGTATACCAGGAGCCACCCGGGAGCCACGGCGCCTGAGGGGACGCATGGGGACAACTCTGTCAAGGGCAGCCCCAGCAGCCTGTTGCCAAGCGCCGCCAGGTCCTGGCAGAGTTGTGGGCAAGGGAAGTGGGGAAAACCCCAGTTCCACCTGGAACCTCTCAGGGTCCATCAGGCTGCCTGGGGCGGAACCATCTCAGTGGTTCCTCATCCCAGCGTGTGGGAGCGCCTGTTGGAAGACCAGCCAAGGAGATAGTGATCAGACCATGGGACGGGCAGGGTCGCAACTAGCCTGCCCTATATCACTCCGCCACCGCTCGAGACAAAACTAGGTTGAGGGTGTTTCCCCCTCATGAGTCGGGCCCTGAACCAACTGGTCAGGCCCATGGCCCCCATGGAGGCCATGAATTCCTGGACAAACCCGACCCCCCAGGAAGGCAGGTTAAAATCACCCAGGACCATAAGCCCTGGGAGATCCACCGCCACCCCCCAGAGGGCCAGAAGCCCAGGCAGGGCTGCTGCTACACAGCTGGGGAAAGGTATGTCAGCAGCAAGCCCACCCCACCACCAGGCCCCCACCTCAAGAGAAGAGTCTCACCACCGCCTATCTCAGGAACGGCGACCTCCTTGGAATCAAGGTCTCCCAATAACCACGCCACTCCACCACCCCTCCCCTGGGCCCGAGCTGCAAAACCAAAACCTGGGGGCATAGATCAACAAGAGGGACCCCTCCCTCTGGCCCCAGCCAGGTCTCAGTGATGCAGGCCAGGTCCGCAGCCTCCTCCTCGATCACCTCACGGAGGAGGGAAGACTTATTAGCCACGGACCTGGCATTAAAATACACCAGTCTGAGCCCAGGGGGCCCAGTTCCCGTGCCCCCAAGGGAGGAGGTCATGGGGTCGGAGGTTTATTATCTACATGGCAGAAAATAAGGAAACAACATTATATGAAACTACCAGTCTGGCTATCAACTATAGAGGCATTTGCGTATCCAATTCTTTTTAAAATGGAACACATAGTTAGATATAGTGAAATCTTAGATGAAAAGGTTGAACTCAGAACAAAGCAAGAACTAGATAAACAAGAGATAAAGATTAATTGGTATACGTATATTCAAATACATTCTAGATATGATAAAGACAATAAAACAGAAGGGTTTTATAAAGAACTTAGAGAATTAGATAAAATCTTAACAGGTACTGATGAGAGAATGATTAAAAATTACATGGTTATATATTAGGAATGAAACTAGGAGAAGAACAAGTTAAAGAAACAATGATAGCATGGGGGGAAAATTTTGGATATGGAATAGGTCTAGATAAATGGCAGAAACTATGGACTACAAACTATAAACTAACAATGTCAACAGCATATAAAGAGAATTTGTATAAGATGTTTTACAGGTGGCATTTACCTCCAGCAAGAATAGCAAGGATGTTTAAGGATAAATCAGCGAAGTGTTGGAAATGTCATCAGATACCTGGATCATATTACTATATGTGGTGGATCTGCGTGGAAGCCAAAAGATACTGGACTAAAATACACACATGGTTGGAAAAAATGACAAAACAGCATATAGATTTGGAACCAGAGATATTTTTATTGGGAATTTTACCTGAAGGTTATAATAGAGAATTGACATATTTGATTATTAATGTTTTAACTGCAAGTAGAATTGTATTTGCTCAAAATGGGAAAAATGAGAAAATTCCGATAGAGGAAGAGGTGATTAAGAAAATAATGGAATGTACAAAAATGAGTAGATTAACATTAGCAATTAGAGAGCAAGAAGAAAAAGAATATTTTAAGATATGGGATTTGTTTTACCAATGGCTAGTTAGAAAAGTGGAAAATTGAGGTATAATTTAACAGTAATGGTATGTTATAATTGATTATTATACACTGACTTTTAATATGAATTAAAACTGGTAAGAACTGAGATATGCTCTAAAGGATGATGTGGATTTGAAAGTAATATCTAAAAATGCTCTAATAATAATATAATACACATGGAAAGTTGATCAATGTAATATGAAAGTAAATTTAAATTCAAGAGGGAAAGACTATACATATCGTGCACAAAAATTATGTACCAACCGACACACTGTACAATTGAAAGATGGTTTTATTTTGTTGTTTTATGTTTGTATTTGTCTATGTTTGTTGTTAAAAATAAAAAACTCTTTATAAAAAAAATTTAAATATACTTAATTGAAGCCCTAGTTTAATTTTAATCCAGTCACTTCTCTATAACACTTTTTTAACCATCTTGTTGTATTTTGCTTTTTTGCATTTTATGCTCTGCTATACTGCTGTGACCTAAGAATGAAAACTTAAGAAAAGCTAATAAAAGTTTTGTATTTCTTTTCTTTTAAGAAGACCCAAAGTCTGTGTGTGTTTGAAGGCTCCAATCAGCCAAGAAGGCTGAAAGACAAGAATCATCCTGGATTGCCAAAATGCAGAGATGTTGATACTGAGTGCAGCAGGAATAACGGTAACTCATGCACAGGGTTGATGATCATCCAGACAGACTTTGGAATCAACTAATCCCTGAATGAACCTGGCCACACATGTTGTCCATGAGGCCTAAACTCTGTTGAAATCAAACTTTTATCAGTTGTTTTCTTTTCAAACAAGGTAATTAAGGGTTGCCTTTATAGAACACAATCTATGACACCAGAGAAACTCACCTGCAGAAAATGGCATGAATGCATCCCTCTTCACAAATTTTCCTTTGAATCAAGAAAATGCTCAGGATAGAATTCATGAGGTTTCTCCCACTGAGATTCATCACGGAGCACAGAAGTCAGCAAGGGAAGTATGTACATTCCCTAAAAATTGAAAGGATTAAAAAAAACTGTATGAAAAGGAGTATGTCCTCTTAGTACATGGCTATATTATATTATATATTATTACAGTGATTTTTAAAATATTACTGGGTCTGGAGCAACATTCAATTTTAAAACATTAAAACTTTATTTTAAAATTTGTATTGCAAATATATATACTGATTTAATTATTGTGCTCGGACAAATGGACATGTTCAAAAAATTAAAACATCAGGCAAATTAAAAGATTATCAGATGGACCAATTCTAAATAGGTCTTAAGCTGTATTTTACTACATTGAAACATTATACCTTAAACTTGTGGACTTAGAATGCAGGATCCAAAACAAATAATAAAGGCTTATTGAAGGAAGCAGTGGATATAAAGCAATCAACCAAGAGGAGGGCAAAACAAAAAAACAAAACAAGAGGAAAGGAAAGTTATTCAAATGTCAAATATGAAAAGTCGGAAATTGCTGCTGGATAAGTAGCAGCCATAGCCCAGCCCATTCGAGCTGTAGTCAAAATAAACACTGAAGCTTTGGCACTTTCATGAACAGAAAGCATATTCCATAAATCAAGAGGTGGGGGCAGTTTGGGAACGCCACATACCAAAGAAAAACATGTGCCTTTGGCACTTTGAGAGAAGCATCTATGAGTGGGATAAGAGGCTATGTGGCTTTTACTCTATAGATCAACTTGATTTAGTCCACTCCATTCATTTAAGGACTGATTCTTCTACCACACTATACATTATAAATTAGATCCTATGCAATGCAGTAATTTTAGACTGGTCACCTTGAGATGAGGAAGCCTTTGAAAGTTACGCCCATGGTTGTTGCATGTTACAAATCAGAAGGAGCAATGTCAGTAAACCTTTGAACTTCATCACTGTAAGCAGGGCTGGGATTCTACCAGTTCGGAACGGTTCGGGCGAACCCCTTGCTCAAGATCAGCTGGCAGAGAACCGGTTTGTGGTGACGGGCATGTGGGCCCACCTGCCCACTCCTGCTATATTCCCTTTTGTGAGAGCACAGCTGATTCACAGGGCAGAGTGGTTTGCCACAGCTCAGCTGTTTTAGTCACAGGGACTGCAGAAGAAGGTAAGTATAAAACCTTTTGAAATGGAGCACATATGGAGTGTGTGTATGGTGTGAACATGCGCGATCACCAAACTGGCTGTTATCCGGTGGAATCCCACCCTGAATGTAAGACATTTTGTTTGGTGGTCTGTCTGCAGCTGAGAAACTCCAATCTCTTTTGCAATTATTTTTCTGTTGTATTTTTCACTTACTTTTTAACCTCTTGTGTATTTTTATACTGCATGTTCCTCTTTTGTTATTTTTCTTTTTCTCTTATTATTTTAAAAATAAAAATAAGTAATAGAAAACTATACTTTATTGTACTAAAATTCTATCTTGTATGTTTAAAAAAAACTGGGCCTTCTCTAATGCAGTGATTTCAGACTAATCACCTTGGGAATGAAGAAGCCTTTGAAAGTTATGTCCATGGTGGTTGCGTGGGGCAAATTGGTGGGAACAACGTCAGCAAACCTTTGAACTTCATGAATTACAGCATCAGTATAAGGCATTTTTGCTCGAAGGTCAGTCCTTGGCTGGAGATCACCAATCTCTTTGCAATTTCCTCTTGAACTTTACCTGGGAGAACAAAATGCTAAATATGACTCCTTGTTTAAATTTTGTTTTAAAGGGAGTTTATACATTCTAAATTTTGAATGATACCGTAGTCGTTGACTGTGATGCTTCTATTATGGCCCTTCAAACAGTCTCTCATGCATTAGTCATTTCATGAATGGACTATTGTAATCTGTTATACATGTGGCTTTCTTGAAGGTCACTCAGAGATTATACCTAGCCCAGTATGTGGCAGCAAAGATAATGTTTGGGTGCCTCATTGTACCCATATTGGACTAGCTGTAGTAGACTTCGGAATGCAATTAAACTATTGGTAAAATTGGGCAAATGGACACAGTTTGGCTCCATAAATGGCAGGACTCTAGGAAATGTGCCTTCTCAGAACCAGTGCCTGCCTCTGGAAGGATACCCACTCAGAGATCCAGACTTTTAACGCTCCGAAGACATTCAGAAAACAATAGAAGACCTGGCTATTCCCCTAGATTTTGCGATAGGTTGAAGCTGGTTTGATGGCTTTTTGTTTTTGTAGATCTTAAAGCCATTTATAAATGTATGTAACTGTAAGCAACTCAGAATCACCAGGAATCAAGTGGTCTCCAAATTGATGAATAAAAGCAAATTTAAAAATAACTCTTTGGAGAACTGGTGCTAAAGCATGAAGGAATTTTATCACACATTGGAGAACAAAAACAAATCCATATTTGAGGGAAATAATTTTAAAAGTGATATTATTTGTGGAGTTCATAATTTGCTTAGGTACATCCAGAAATATTTCATGTGCACTATTAGAAGATAAGGTCATGAAGCCAACAATGCCTGTGCTGCAAAACTCATGATATTAATCTGTGATGTCATGTGTTAGCACTTTTCCACTTCTTTCTCCTTCTTTTAAGAATATTTCCATTTAGAGAAGAGATGAAGTAATGATGGTATGTCATGGATAACAATGGTATGTGTTGGTGACAGGAGACTCACTACTCAAAGGGACTGAATCAGCAACTTGTAAACCAGATAATCTATCTAGGGAGGTTTCCTGACTCCCAGGAGCAAAGATCAAAGATATCATTGAAAGGATTACTAAAATAATTAAGCCCACAAATTGTTATTACCTTCTCTTTCATATGGGGATGAATACAATAAGGAGCCTGAAAACAACATCAAGAGACCAGGAGCAAC
Organism: Naja naja; assembly: GCA_009733165.1. Taxonomy (NCBI): domain Eukaryota; kingdom Metazoa; phylum Chordata; class Lepidosauria; order Squamata; family Elapidae; genus Naja; species Naja naja. The sequence continues at coordinate 175,201,132 of CM019148.1, read as the reverse complement.
TAGGCAAGCAAAAGTGATGGGTGCACAGGTGAGCTTTTCATCTGTACACCCAATAAAAGATAAACATCTAATGAGGGAATGGTGAATTTTTGAAGTAAATCACTTCTTTAAAGGATGGTGCTGTCAAGAGAACTTTAAATTCCTAGACCATAACTGGATAGAAGCATTCCTGTCAAACAGGCAACAAATGGTCAAAATTGGAAGCGTCCTATCAAATTCTGTACCTGTCAACAGTGGTGTCCCCAAGGCAGTGTTCTAGGACCAACTCTCTTCATACTCTACATAAATGACCTCTGTGATCATATTAAGAACAACTGCGTTCTCTTCGCTGATGATGTAAAACTATTCAACACTACAGACAATACTTCTACCCTTCAAAAAGACCTCAACTATGTATCAGAATGGTCAAACAAATTGCAACTTCAAATCTCAACAAATAAATGCTCTGTCTTGCATATACACAAAAAAAATCAGAAAATCAAATACAAGCTGAATAGTCAAGACCTTGTTGATGATCCAAACTCTGCAAAGGACCTTAGAGTACTCATCTCTAATGATCTAAGTGCTAGAGCCCAGTGTAACTACATAGCCAAAAAGCATTAAGAGTTGTTAACCTAATGCTGCATAGCTTTTTCTCTGGTCATATCACACTACTAACTAGAGAATATAAAACATTTGCTAGAACAATACTTGAATATAGCTCATCAGTCTGGAACCCGCATTACGTATCTGATATTAACACAGTTGAGAAAGTCCAGAAATATTTCACAAGAAGAGTTCTCCACTCCTCTACTCGTTGCAGAATACCTTATGCCACCAGACTTGAAATTCTAGACCTAGAAAACCTAGAACTATGCCTTCGGTCCGATCTAAGTATAGTACATAAAATTATACATTGCAATGTCCTACCTGTCAATGAATACTTCAGCTTCAACCATAACAATACAAGAGCACACCATAGCTAACACACTCAAGGCTAACCTCACCAAACCTGATTGCAGGAAATACGACTTCAGCAACAGAGTGGTCAATGTCTAGAATACTCTACCTGACTCTGTGGTTTCTTCCCCAAACCCCCAAAACTTTTAACCTTAGACTGTCTGCTATTGACCTCACCCCTTTCCTAAGAGGTCTGTAGGGGGCGTGCATAAGCGCACCAACATGCCTACTGTCCCTGTCCTATTGTTTCTTTTTATTTTTCTTTTATGTATCCATTTCATGTATTCATAACTATGTTTATACTTATACCTGGTATCTTATAATCGCTTGACAAAATAAAATAAATAAATAAATAAAATAAATACCTATCTGAAGGATTAATGGCTGGGGATAGACTACATTTCACAGGGAAGAAGATTTTTTGAAAAACAGCTGGCTTTGATTATCTGAAGGGCTTTAAACTAAAACTGGAGGGGGAAGGAAGACAATATTTAGGATCTAGTCCCATCCATAAACCTTAAAACAATCAACCAAGTGGTAAAAAAGAAGAGGAACTCAGATACAAAACAAGAGATGTAGGAAGCAAATGCAGGGTCAGTGAAAAAGGATTCTGATGCCTATACATTAATGTGCAATATATAAGGAACAAGACAATCTTGATGTCCAAGTACATTAGGGCAGATACAACATTGTTGCCATTACTAAAACTTGGGAAGAAACCCATAACAGGAGCATACTGCTAGAAGGATTTTAATTATTCAGAAGAAACAGACCTAACAAAAGAGCAGGTGGTTTTGCATTATACATAAGAAATAACCACATCTCTATAGAAATAAATAAAACAACAACAATCCAAGGATGAATTTCTTCTTAAATGCATTTGGGTTAATATAAAATTGAGTGGGTTCAGAGGTATTTCTCAAGAAAAGTTCTCCACTCCTCAAGTCACAATAGCATTCCCTATGCCTCCAGGCTCAAAATGTTGGGCCTGGACAACCTAGAACTGTGCCACCTGTTGTCCGATCTAAGCACAGTTCACAAAATTGTCTGCTATAACATCTTGCCTGTCAATGACTTCTTCAGCCTCAATCACAATAATACACAGGCAAACAACCGATACAAACTCAAGGTAAACCGCTCCAAACTTGATTGCAGAAAATACGATTTCAGCAACAGAGTGGTCAACACCTGGAATGCCCTACCCGACTCCGTTGTTACAGCCCCACAGCTTCAACCTCAATCTGTCTACCGTGGAGCTCACCCCATTCCTAAGAGGTCCTTAAAGGGGGCATGCATAAGCACACCAGTGTGCCTACCGTCTCTGTCATACTGTCCTCATTTATCTGTCTTTACTCCATTGGTTCTTGCTTATGTTTGTTTGTTTATTTATTTATTCATTTATTTATTTATTCGACTTATATGCCGCCCCTCTCCCAAAGGACTCGGCTCACAGCTAAAATACAATACCAACAATAAATTAACCTAAAAATGTATTAAACAAATTGAAGCCGAATTAACATTAAAAACCCCAGAATTAAAATAAACAAACCCCAAAGAGTCAGCACAGCCCAGATTGTAAAAATAGCCAGGTTTTTAACTCGTGGTGGAAGGTGCGGAGATCGGGAGCCAGCCAGAGCTCCAGCGAAGAAGATTCCATAAAGTGGGGCTGCCACGAGTAGGCCCTCCCGGGTCCCTGCCAAGCGACATTGAGTCGGACGGCACCCTGAGGAGACCCAGTCTGTGCCTGCACAGGGCAGTTGGTATTTGATGCTGGGAGGAGCCGTTCTCATAAATAACCTGGACCCATGCCATGTAGGACTTTGAATGTTAACACCAAAACCTTGAATCTCACCCGGAGGGCAACCGGAAGCCAATGCAGGCCGCGCAGGAGGGGTGTGATATGGGAGTATCGGGGGCTACCATCACACGACCGCATTCTGCACCAGTTGAAGCCTCCAAGTGGTATGCAAGGGCAGTCCTAAATAGAGAGCGTTACAGTAGTCGAGTTGGGAGATAACGAGTGCCTGAATGATCGTGCGCAGGGCATCCCGGTCCAGATATGGGCAACTGAACCAGCCGGACCTGGGCAAAGGCCCCCTGGCCACGGCTCCCACCTGCTCCTCCAACTTGAGCCGCGAGTCCAGGAGGACCCCCAGATTCGTGCCCTGTCCACGGGGGTAACACCTCCTCCCCATGACCAAAGATGGAACCTCCGAACTGGACCGAGATGTCGGTATGCACAACCACTCTGTCTTGGCTGGGTTGAGTCAAGCATGTTTCTGTCCATCCAGATCCGCACCGCTTCAAACAACGGGACATCATGGAGAGACCATCATTGATGTGGTCCGGGTGGAGATGTATAACTGCGTATCATCAGCATACTGATGATAGCTCACCCAAACCACGGATGATCTCACCCAGCTGCTTCATATAAATGTTGAACAAGAGAGGCGAGAGGACCGACCCTGGGGTACCCCACAAGTGAGAGACCTCGAGTCAACCTCTGCCCCCTGCCAACACTGTTTGAACATCCCGAGAGGTAGGAGGAGAACCACTGTAAACAGTGCCTCCCACTCCCAGCCCCGAGGCGCGCAACAGGATACCATGGTCGATGGTATCAAAAGCAGCTGAGAGATCTAACAGGACAAGGACAGAGGAGAAACCCTGTCTCGAGCCCTAGAGAGATCATCAATCAGCGACCAATGCTGTCTCCGTGCTGTACCCGGGTCGGAAGCCCGATTGATATGGATCCAGGTAGTCTGCTTCCTCCAGGAAAAGTGGCAATTGCTGGGCCACCACACTCTCAACAACCTTCGCTAAAACGAAGGTTGGAGACCGAAAGTTGTTCAAGACAGCTGGGTCCAGGGCAGGCTTCTTCAGAAGGGGCCTCACCACCGCCTCTTTCAAGGCGGCAGGGAACAGCCCCTCCCTTAAGGAAGCATTGACCACTGCCTGGAGCCAGCCGCATGTGACCTCCCTGGAGGCATAAACCAACCAGGAAGGGCACAGGTCCAATAAACATGTGGTGGAACTCAGCCGCCGCATGATCCTGTCCACTTCATCCTCAGAAACAGGATCGAACTCAGTCCAGATTACATTAGCCAGTTTTTTTTGGGAAAAGAAATGGTAGGATGGAAGATTAGTGGATTTTTCCACCAGAAACTTTTCTCTTAGGCTTAATGGATAAAGAACTTGAGGGGGGGGAGGAAGTTTGATGTTATATATGTTGATGGCAGCAAGAATAGTTTATGCACAAAAATGAAAGGATACTTTGATTCTTACAATGGATGAATGGCTGCAAAAATTATGAAGTTGGCAGATATGGCTGAACTGACTGCTTTGGTTAAAGAAAAGAACATGATATTGCTTCTACTTGAAAACTGCTTTTGGACTTTGAGTAGAAAAATGCTTGAGGTAGAAAAATGAAACTTTGATTTAGGGTTTTGCTGATTAGATAGCTATATCTAATTGTTATATAAATGGCTAGTGTTTATTGCAATATATGGGACAGCTTTGGGGGATGGGAGTGGCAGGCCTTGTGCTGTCCTGGTTCACTTCCTTCTGTCCTGGAAGGGAGAGATCCAGCCCTCGCCCACTGCTTTATGGGGTCCCGCAGGACTCAGGACTCTCTCCACTCCTGTTCAACATTTATATGAAGCCAGTGGGTGAGATTATCCGTTACCATGGACTGAGGTATCACCAATATGCTGATGATACTCAGCTGTATGTCTCAGCCTGTGGTGAGTTAAGTGATGCTGTGTCCTCCCTCTTGCAGTGCCTGGAGGTTGTTAGGGGCTGGATGCGGAGCAATGGGTTGAAACTAAACCCTTGCAAGACCGAGTGGCTCTGGGTTTGGGGTTCATTGGCTCAGGGAGAATTGCTACCTTTGGTCTTGGATAGAGTAGCACTACCCCAAACAGACCCTGTGCATAATCTAGGGGTTTTCCTGGACTCACGACTCCTGCTCAAAGAGCAGGTGGCAGTCATGGCCAGGAGGGCCTTTGCGCAACTGCGGGTTGTGCACCAGTTATGCCTTTTTCTGGACCAATAGGCCCTGCTCACAGTCACTCATGCCCTGGTTACTTCCCGTCTTGACTATTGCAACACGCTCTACATGGGGCTGCCCATGCATCTGGAAGGTCCAGTTGGTGCAAAATGCAATGGCCCACATGGTTTTTTGCAGACCCCAATGTGCACATATATCATCTCTCCTGCGGCAGCTGCATTGGTTGCCGATTTGCTTCCAGATTTGCTTTTGGCAATTCAAGGTGCTGGGTGTTACCTTTAAAGCCCGTCATGGCTTGGGACCAGGTTATCTGAGGGACTGTCTCTTGCTGGTCACATCTACCCAACACATCAGAGTGGGGAGGAAGGGAATGTTGCAGGTCCCATCCCGAGGGAGATACATACACCTGGTGGGACCCAGAAGAAGGGCCTTCTCTGTGGTGGCTCCCTCTCTCTGGAACGTCCCCCAGAGATTAGAACGGCCCCCACTCTAATACGCTTCCAGAAGGTGCTGAAGAACTGGTTCTGCCAGTGGGCCTGGGGAACCCAGAGGGGGATGGAGCCCATTAAATGGTTTGTGTGATCTGCTGTCACCAGGGTGGGGGTTGAGAGTAGGGGAGTGATTTTGTTATATTGTACTATATTGATTTATTTGATTATTTTTGTTAGTTTTTATTGTTCTAAATGTGGTTTTATATTCTGTAAGCCGCCTTGAGTCTCCATGGGTGAATAGGGAGCAATATAAATTAATTAATCAATTAAATAAATAAATATAAAAGTAAAAAGTTGAGGTTTTATGTTATTATTTTATTCTACTGCACCGAAAGGAGTCGGAAATCAATGCTTTTCTTTTTCTTTTCCCCTTTACCCTACTTTTTTCTCTATTACTTTTCCACGCTTGTTTTTCCATTATTTTCATTTTTCTTTGTACTTCTATATTTTACATTTTGATAAACTAATAAAATATTTGAATGGATAAACAGAAAAGCAGGGAGCATGAGAGAGAACTAGGTCTCCCAGTGAACTACCACTTAAGAATGAGTCAGCTGTCTGCTGCAGCTGCCAAAAAAGCCAATGCAGTCAACAGAGGGACAATATGAAGGCCACATGAATTGTTAGTATTACTTTATAATGCACTGGTAAGACCATACTTGAAATACTACATCCACTTTTGGTCACCAAAATACAAAAAATATATTGACACTCTGGAGCACGGGTGTCAAACTCGCTGCATCAGGTGGCCAGTATGTGATGTTTTACATGTTTTTCCCCTTCGTGGAGCTGGTATGGGCATGACCTGATCCAGTGGTGGTATTCTACCGGTTTGGCCCAGTTTGGCCAAACTGGAAGTTATGAAGATCATCTGTGAGCGAAATGGTTCACTCCAACAATCAGCTGCTGGGCCCTCCCACCCACCCTGCCTCTATACCGACCTTTATTTCCTGCTTTTCAACCTCAGCTGCTTCGTGTGGCACAGCCAACTGCCACACGTCAGCTGTTTTACACACAGGGCTTGCAGCAGAAGGTGAACTGCAAATGCTGCGCGCATGCAACGCACACTGAACTGGTACAAAAAAGTTTTAAAACCCACCACTAGCCTGCGCATGACTCACCTGACCCACAGGCCATCAGTTTGATAGCCCTGTTCTAGAGAGAAAGCAGAGAAGAGCAACGAAGGGGATTAGGGGTCTAGAGTCTAAACTAAAGCATACACTGAATGGTTGCAAGCTTTTCAATTATTACATTCTGTTAATCTTGGATGTAAGAGTTTGTTCCATTACTGTTTGCTGTTATCATTTTTCCTTTTGTTCTCTTTTCTGATATGATGTCATAAGATTCTCTGTTTTGTTTACATTTCCAAACTGATTTCGTTTCACACATTTCATCTTCTTTTTGAAATCATATGCCCATATCACAGAGGAAATCTTAACAGATGGTGTGACAGCCTTAGAGATCAAGCACATATGAATTCTTGAGTGTACTTTGTGTTTACAGGAATATAATCTTTATCAGATTTTCCAATATTTTTCCCAAGTGGATTTTCAAACTCCAAACATTGGTCAAATATCCACATCATGAAAATACTTTCATGGAAACTTTTTTTTTCTTCTACAGATGATGTGACCAAGCTCAGGTCTAGCACTTCACCCATATTTCTATGATAACTTACTTCTCTGCAATTCATTATTAACATTGTTCCGTAACTGTTCCATAACTGTATTGGGAGCATTCATGGATGGCAGTGTTAAAATTTGCCTTCTTTTTTAATTTCAAGATTAATGTTCTTCTTTATCTTTTAATTGTTCCAGTGCTTCCCAGGAAGTATTTTAGTATAAACTACCATTTCATTTGTTGTTTTGTTTTTCCTAATGTTATACGTTCCTTGCCTAATTTTCAATGTTTCAGCAAGATGACAAGGTTTTCTTTTTTGTGTTGTTTCTTGTAGATTAATACGCTCAGCTTTAAATGTCTTGAGTTTATTAAAACTCATTTTCATTTGGGAGGTAAGTTTAGTCAGGTTGTCTTTAATGAGACCAATGTTGCCTTTCTTATTTGAAAGGCAACTTAATTCTTGGTTCACCTCTTTCACTTCATTCAAGTAACATTCCAAATGCCAACAATTCTTTTTCAATTCTTTTCATAGTTTTATTGGAAGTCAATGAAATGAAAGTACTTACTCTGAATTTCTGGATACTTCATCATTAGGAGTATGGCCCAGCACAGAGTGTTTGCCATTGTTTCGGTTCCAGCACCAAATAAGTCATCTACAAGACCTATAAGGTTTTCATTACGGAAATATCCATCATTTTTGTATTCATATTCTCCTGAGGTATATAAACAAAATTCAAGTAAGGAAACACAACCTACTCACATAAACAAAAACATAATTACACACACATAACTAGCTCGATACCCGTGCTTTGCTATGAAACTATGTGGTTGGGCTTAGTTTTGGGGGACGAAAATAAGGAGGAAAATTTTTTGCCCCTGTCTACCAGCAACCATCGGTATTCATTTGGCTAGTGTCCCGTCAGTGTGTGACAGAGTTGAGGGCTGTTTGGAAACTGAAACAGCATTTGCTGTGTGAGCAAGAAGCCACAATAAGCCCGGGCGTGGCTTAGCTCAATTGTTCTGTACTAAAGGTGGTTGCTGAAGTGAAAGTAAAACTGAAACTGAAACTCCTCTCCTCTGCATGTTTTTTGCATTTGGAACAGATTTATTTTCAAGTGGGGAGAGGGAGTAAAACTCCTTAGCATCAGAGCGTGTTAATAATAATATACAAAATACTAATTCTCTGATGGTCATTTCAAAAAATCCTTTCTTAGTGAGCACCTAGAAGCCAAGAGGAACATATGTGCCAAATTTCAAGTGTGTAGGCTTTACAGTTCTGGAGATTTTGTGATGATGCGTGAGTGGTCTTTTGCTTTTATATATATATATCATTACCTCTCTTTGCCGAACAAGAAATGATTCGATCAAACTCCTCTGGTCGTTTTCATCAAGATCTTGGGAATATTCCATCACGATTGTCTGTATGAAATCATGGATCTCACTTTGATTCTTTATCATTAATTTAGGAGTGACCAAAAGGAACCACAACTTGGGAAACAAATTGTATAGCTGAAAGAATGATAGAAGAAAACACATATTATGGAAGTTGAATACTTAGAATTTCTCAGGTGGACATCTTAAACATGTTTATGTTCCCCAAGTCTACAAAAAAAGCACCCAATAATAAGATTACATGACTGAATGAGCTTTGGATAGTCAATATTGCTAATTCACTAAGCCCCAAATTCTATGGCCTAACCCTCCACACAGGTTTTTGGAAGAGGGTGTGCTTATTTTCTACTATTTTATTGAATGAGTTCCTGTGGTCACATTTTATTGATTTCCAAACAAGCGATGTGACCCATCAGTGCAAGAAACTCAAGCATAAGTCCTAGTCAAGGGAGCAGTATAGTACATGCATAAAATACTGTATAAAGAAAAGGAAAGATGGAAAGATATTTGCAATGAAGGCTCTTGCTTTTCACAAGTCTTTGCAAGGAAGGAGAGGAAATCATGAGATTTGTGATGCTAAAAGTAGTTTCCAGACTTGCATGAAACTACATAAGGTTAGGATTGGAATTCCAATATCATCATCTTGCTACAGATACACAGGAGAAGCAACATGCTTTTGCCTCTCAATGAAGCTTGAGAATCAATCAATCAATCAATCAGAATAGAGCTAGAAGAGATTTTGGAGGTCTTCTAGTCCAACCCTCTGCTCAAGCAAGAGACTTTATACCATTTCAGAAAAGTGGCTGTCATCTTAAAAACCTCCTGTGATGAAGCACCTACAACTTCTGAAGGCAAGCTGTTCCACTGGTTAATTGTTCTCACTGTTGGAAAGTTTCCCCTTAATTCCAGATTCCTTTGCTCCTTGATTAATTTCCACCCATCATTTCTTACCTTGCCTTCAGGTGCTTTGGAAAATAAGTTGACCCCCTTTTCTTTGTGCCAACTGCTCAAATACTGCTATCATGTCACCCCCTATTACTTTTTTCTCTAGACTAACCATACCCAATTCTTGCAAGTGTTCTCCATATGTTTTTGTCTTCAGGTCTTTAATCGTGTTAGTTACTCTTTGTACTTTTTCCAAAGTCTCAGCAACTTTTTTGTAATGTAATGACCAAAACTGAATGCAGTATTCCAGGTGTGGTCTTACTAAGGTTTAAAAAGTGGTACTAACACTTCATTTGATTTTGATTCTGTGCCTCTGTTTATGCAACCAAGAATTGTATTCACATTTTTGGCTACTGCCACACACTGCTGGCTCATATTTAAGTGATTGTCCACTAGGACTCCAAGATCCCTCTCACAGTTACCGTTTTTGAGTCAGGTTTCACCTAATCTTACTTGTACTTTTGGTTTTTCCTGCCTAGGTGTAAAACGTTGCTTTTCTCCACATTAAATTTTATGTTACGGCCCATTGTTCAACTGTGTCAAGATCTTTTTGGATCCTTAACTTGTCCTCTGGGGTGTTGGCTACTCCTGCCAGCTTGGTGTCACCTACAGATTTGATGAGTCCCCTTTCTATTCCTTCATCTAAGTCATTGTGCTGTCTGTTTTTCATGACATTTTTTAAAATTAAAAAAAATAGATAACCAATATAGCAGGGCTTCCTGAAAGCTGAAAATTTTCACTGTTCTTCTTCAGTAGTCGTTGAAATTTGTTATCTTTATATTCATAGCGTTTCCCAATTAGGATAGAAACTATGATGTTGGAAACAGCAGCAGTGAGAATTGTTGTGACATCAAAGGGTTTTCCTAGGAAAAAACAATAGATCAAAAAGAAAAACCAGGATTAAATATGTGTTTTACTGCATTTATACTCAAAATCAGCTTACATAAAGGGAGCATTTATTAATAAAGGCCATAACTAGAGCTAATGACATTGGAACTATTTAGATTAAAAAATATGCAAAAGTATTTAAAGGGTAATTCATTGTCCCAGAGGAAAAATTGCAGTATCTGACCATACATCAATAATGATTTCTTTGAACTCTTTGAGAATAAAATACTTGGCAAAGTTATTGTGATGCTTCCTTATTAAATGATTGCAGTTTTAAAAATCAAATAGCTACTGAGCTTCATAAGATGAAGGAAGGAAAAAGTGATATGTTATATAGGAGGAAATTATAATAGATCTCAATAAAAATACTTATGGCTGTATGTAACCAATAATTGCCAAAAGGCAGGACAGAATGATTAAAATGACACTGCAGCCACTTCCCAATCTCAAATCTGAAAATAGAACAGCCAAAATTCTATTTACTCAGAATGTTAGAAGGGAAAGACTAGAATTGAAATCCTGGAAGGCAGATACCTATATAGACTTTGATTCGTATGTAATGCTTCAAAAACTAGATATTGCATTTTTATGATCTCATGCCTTCCTTTATTGCAACACTGAGTTTATAGATATGTAGGTATGCTACACAAATGGAAACTCATTTGGCAGTTAGACAAAGAACTTTTAGTTTTCTAGGTTATTTTAATATCACATATCCCTCTTATTTCTTTTTCCTGGAGACAATTTTATCCATATCATTTCTGGGTTGCAAAAAATGCAAATGATGAGAACTTTGTATATCCTTCTGCAATCCCATAATTATCTAGGTCTTTGCAACCCAGATACGGTGATACATTTGACATTGTAGGTCTTTAACAACTAATATTTTGGAAAATACGAGATTCCTTTTATATTAGTTACTTGTGAGGTGTGCTGCTGAGTAGGTGCACCACCTGCATCTTGATCTTTATGACTATGCCAGAAATAAGGGGGGGTGTTATATACTGATAATTCAAAGATAATACTTCTGTTAGAGAGCATGGGTAAATATGTTTTCTCTAGATCACTTAATAAATTTAGATTATATCTTTCTGTTCTTTGAAAAACTGCCATTTGGATATACTTGACCCAAAGCAGAGAGGAGAATTAACTCCAATTTACAACACATTTTCCTGCTCAGATGAAGGACTTGCAACCTGCTGTAAATAAAGGTGTCAGCTCTGGAATTCATCGCTGGCACAGGATGAAGGAGGGGGAGTGATGTAAGGGAAATTTTGTTAGAAGGGGGGGAAAAGTTTAGTTTAAAAGTTCAAGGTTATTAAGTATGTCGCAATTGAAATTTCAACTGCAAGTAATTGGTTCACATGATTTATGAGGTGTCAAAAGGGGGTGGGGGTAGGTTGGATTTTGTGCGAAGTTTTGGGTCTGTCTTCAGTGCTGAAATTCTACAGCTGATGCCAGTTTCTGTATTAATAAAGAACCTTGAGATGATGCCTGTCTCGGAGTTAATGATTAATTCAGACAAATTCTGGAATCCTGACAAAAGGATCTAGCAGAGTCTGTACAGAAGAGTAAGTGTTATTTATGAAAGATTGTTGCTTTATTCTGAATTAACTATTCAGGTCCTCTGGAACCATTTTGCCATCCGTAAGTCACATTTAGCAAAAACTGGACAATTTTTAGGGAGAAAACAATTATGCTCCAATAGAGATTAAGAGGAAATCCCAACCCACCTGCATAAGTCTCAATTGTTTTTATTAAGACACTGCACTCTTCTGTGATTTTGTCTTCAATGATCCTTTTGCCCATTCCGTACATCCGTAAAGTGGATAATGTAAAGCGTCGCATCACTTTCCAGTTCTCACCATGAGCAAAAACAAGACCTGAAAAGGGGTAGATTGTGAAATATAATTTTAAAATTCTTTTCAGCTCATTCTTGTTTCACAGCTTCAATAAACCATGCTCCATCAATTTGTCAAGCATTTCATGCACTCTGTCCAAAAACTTGCAGTAAATATTAGGATTTCATTAAAAATTCTGTTTGTATTAATGGTAGTTATCTTGGTGCCTTTCCCAATAATTCTCTTCTCAGTATCCAGTTAGTAAATGTTTAAATTAATTGTTCCTTATTCAAGCCACACACTTCCAACACTGCAGATAATATTGAGCCATGGTGGTACACTTGTTAGAGTACAGTACTGCAGGCTACTTCTGCTGACCGCTGGTTGCCTGAAATTTGGCAGTTCAAATCTCACCAGGCTCAGAGTTGACCCATCCTTCCATCCTTATGAGGTCAGTAAAATGAGGACCCAGATTGTTGGAGGCAAGATGCTGCCTCTGTAAACCATTTAGAGAGGGCTGTAAGCACTGTGAAGTAGTATTTAAGTCTAAGTGTTATTGATCTTATTATTGTCATCATATGTGTCTTTATGTGTGTGTATTGACATAGAACAGGGGTATCAAACTCATGTCGTCACAGCAGCATCACCTGACATATCAGGACTTTCCCCCTCTTTGCTAAATTGGGTGTGGGCATGGCCAGCATGTGACGCATCCGGCCTTCAGGCTGGGAGTTTGATTGCCCTGACATACAATAATAAATATATAGATTTGTAATGGCTTCTGTATTTGTAATGGCTTCTGTAATGGCAGGGTACTTCTGTGCAGTGCATCATATAAATGTTATGATGGAATGCTCCATGAGTGATGGAAAAAATGTATATTAAGAGGGAGACACAGGCAAAAACATTACAAAAAGAAAAGGTTTGTATCTCCAGCTCCCTCCATTGGCACTGAGGGTTTTAAGTTACAGAGGCACAAGACAGATTTCAGGACTTCCGGTGGCACTATCATTGAAGATGGACCAAAGACTGCGATCGTGTGCAGCTTCAATCTGTGCTTACCTTGTTGGAGGGTCCTTACGGGACCGGATCCATCTGACCCATTTTGGAGCCATGGAGAAAGAGGGGAGACTGCCAGTCAGGTTGAGGGGAGCCACATCTCCCCTCCCTGGCTAGGTATACTCTACTGGAAGACAGGGAGAAGCGGCAGTTTTAATGGCTGCCCTGAAGATAGGAAGCTGCTGGGACCTAAGTGTGTGCTGGAGCAGTGAAGTGGTGAGTGGCATGTAAGCAGAGAAAAGAATTTGAACCTTTTTTTTATAACCCTGAGAAGCAGAAAGAAAGAGCCCTCGCTTAAGAATATGACAGTGGGCTTCCAGTTTTGAGCCTCCCTGAACACGGACCACTGACCATGATTGTGCACGGCTTGTGCTTCAGCATCAGAGAGTCCAGATCATCTAGAGTTGGGGCAGAAGCCACCTTGTAGGGGCAGTGGAGGAAGGGGAGACTGTCAGCTAGGTAGAGGGGAGTTGCAAATCCCCTCCCCAGCTTGGCAATTGCTCCCTCCCGAAGATGACTCAAGCAGTGGTCTAAAATGGCCATCCTGAAGGGGAGGATTAAATTTGAATAAGATTGTGCCAGAGAGAGAGAAAGAAGTGAACAGCAGGAGGAATGGGACAATATAATTAAATGGAAAGTACCATCTGGATTAACATTTTAAATAATTTTTAAGAAAGGATTTAAAGCGGAGAATTGAAAGAGTGAAAAAAAAGGTGTAATTGTCTTTGACAGCAATGGAGCTTCGGACCGAGAGAGGTAGAAACTGGAGGAGGAATTATTTAATCAACTTGGATAAGTATATTTTGATTTTATATAGGCACTAATAAAGCTGAACTATAAGTTAAAGAGAAAATTTATATCAATTGGATTTGACCTTTTTGGAAGATTGTGGTTTAAAAAGCTCTGAATAATTGGGATGGAAAAGAAAAGAGGAGGTGTGGATTTGTTAGAACAAAGAGTGCCATCTGAGTTAAAGTTAACTTGGTTTTTTTAAAAGACTCTATTTCTTAAAAATACAAGGAAAATTGATACAATAAAACAAGGACTTTGAAAAATTGAAACACTGAAGCAAAGAAAGATACATGAAGATTCTGCCCTTGGACTACTTGTTGATTCTGCTATGGACTTGGCATCGGATTAGCTGAGGATTAAAACTTGATAGGAAGAAAACAAAAGCAAACTGTTGGGAATTAATTTTAAAGATACTATTTGGACTAATTTGAAAACTGTAAAATGGTGATATCTCTTCAGGCATTAAAAATGGAACTCAGAAACATGAAAGAAACTTTACAAGACAGAGGTGAAACTTTGGGCTTTGTTTTCAATTTTTAAGAGATGATTGCAGAGTATGAACAACAAAACTAAGGACAGAAGAGGAGGAGGAGCAAATCTTAGAAGGGGTCTATTTTTAACTATCATCGAGAACAAAGGAAATTGGAAAGAAAGAGAAGAAGAGTTGGAAATAAATACCAGAGGTTTGGGAATTGAATAAAGAAAACAAAACTTGTTTTAAAAAAAGAATATGACAGTGGCAAATGGAAAATAAGAGGAAAATACAAGGTAATTAAAAACCAGATTATAAAAGAACTACAACAAATTAGAGACTAATTTGGAATAATATATAGAATTTGGCAACAATTAGGCATTGGATAGAATGGTGGACTTGCCTGGAATTGACTATATCTAAAAAAACAATGGTTAAAATTAACGTTAATATAATTGAAAAGAGAGAGAGAGAGAAAGAACTTTGAAAAGTGAAAAGTGATACAGAGTGACATTTAATGGTTAAAGACATTTTCTCTATCATTTTAGGAAAAATTACTGGTCTTATAAATGTGTGAATGAGAAAAGATATGAAACAAAAGACTATAACATAACAAGAACCCCAGAAACTTAAAAAAAGGGGGGAAGACTGCAGCAAAAGTATAAACGAATGTAATATCTTGGGACTGTGGTGTTGATTGGGACACAGAGATGGAAGGATTAATAAGGGAAATTGACATAAACCAAGACTTTTAGCAAGGACTACAATAAAAAAACTCTGAATTTTAATAAAATAAAGAATAACTCAATTAACTAAAAAAATGGAAGAAACAAGCAAAGAATTCAAGTTGGAACTGCAAACTATGAGAGGAATGTTAAAAGAAAGAATGGGACTATTGGATATACTGGCAGAAAAATTAATGGCGATGCAGTTCGCAGAAGAACAAAGAAAACCTAGAGAGGAGGAGTTAAAAGAAGAGGAAAGCAGCTCAAATGAACATGGAGAACAAGGGACACTGCCAAAAGACATAAAAGGAACCAAAACTAAGACACTGACGATAGAGGTAACAAATAAAAGAGAAAACACTCCCAAGATTAAACAAAAGAAAAAACTGTACAAGAAGAAATTTCAAAAAAGAAAACGAGAAAGGGGGGAAAGATAGATGATTGGCAGATGGAAATAAAAACAATATTAGAGCAAAAAAGAGCTATAAAGAGGAAAGACTGGGGAAACTTAGAAAAGGGAAACCTGGCTAAAACTAAAAGAAATGACAAGTCTGAGAGATTTAGAGATAAGGGTTAGAGATAGTATAAAAGGGGGATACCACATGGAAATGTATTTTGGTATTTCTAATTAAAATTATAGACTGGGGAGATTTGAAGTTTAAAACTAACTGGAAATTACCCTAAGATTATTATATAACTATATATGAGAAAAGTGAAGACAGAGTGAGAGACATTAAGAGGGTTTTATTGTCATTAATCATTAATCCTTTTTTTATAAATATATATTCTAAAATAGGCAATTGGTTGTCTAAATGATATTAGAAAAACAGAGAAAATGGCAAACTGGGGGGAAATATAGTATTATGATTAAAAAGGGTGAATTATATAATTATCTATAAGTTAAAATTGGCTAAAAGGAAGCAAAAAATGGAAATTTAATCTTCTGTTTTTCTTTTCTTCTTTGGTGTACACAGGAAATAGAAACTGTAATTGATTATATAAAGGATATGAGGAAATAGAAAATATGATAAATTAGAAGGGATTACCCTTCTAAGAGCCTTGGTGGTGCAGGCTGTTAAACACCTAGCACTTAGTTCCAGCTGTCTGCAATTAGTGCAGGCTCGAATCCCACCAGGCTCAAGGTTGACTCAGCATTCCATCCTCTCGGGGTAGGTAAATTGAGGACACAAGATTGTTGGAGGCAATAAGCTGACTTATAAAGCCCTGTATGGCTTGGGTCCAGAGTACTTGCAAGACATGTCCTTCTGTTGACAAACACCAATCGCCCTGTGCGCTCCCACAGACGGGGCCTCCTGGGGATACTGTCAGCTAAACAGTGTAGGCTGGTGGCCCCTAGGGGTAGGGCCTTCTCTGTGGGGGTGCCCACCCTCTGGAATCAACTACCCCTTGAGTTGCGCTTGGCCCCTGATCTCCGCTCCTTCCGCCATGACCTCAAAACATGGCTATTTTTGCAATCCAGCCTGGACTGACAGGGGGTCGGGGGTTTTAATTTTATTGTTTATTTGGCATAATTTAATATCTTTTTAATTTCTTTTAACTTTTGTACTTTCTGTTTTTTTATGTACGCCGCCCTGAGTCCTTCAGGAGAGAGGGCGGCTTATAAGTCCAAATAAACTAAACTAAACTAAACTTTGTAAAAATGCCGCTTGGGGGGGCCAAAAAGCCCTAGTAATAAGCAGGCATATACAATGGAATGAAGGCTATTGCTGAGCGCATTGGGTTGTGATCCAAAAAATTGTAAGCCGCCCTGAGTCTCCGGAGAAGCGTGGCATATAAATATGAATTTAAAAAATTATATTGGAATATAAAGTATTTATAATGAGAGTATCATGATTAAAAGTAGGGTAATGAAAATTTATTAAAATTACATAGGTAAATTTTGGCCAAGTGGAAATAAAGAAGAAATATGAAATGGTTATATGAATATTTCTGGAATAAATATAAGATACATTGTAGATTAGGGGATATACCACATGGATCTTAAATATATTAGTTTTATTTTATTTTTGCTCTTTTTTATTGTTTATTATATATCAGTCTTGAGAAAGTTAATGAAGATAACAATGTATAATGTAAAATAAAATAAGTGGTAAGCTGAAAATGGAAATAATAGGGGATAAAGAACTGAAAGTATATGTGAAGATGAAATAATTTTGATATTGAATTAATGAATTGAAATATGTAATGAAAATTTAGTGGAATGGATAATGACTTGATGTGATATTAGATAAGAAAGTTGAAAATGTAATTATGATTATGTATAAATGTTGTAGTCTGGAATCACGTTGCTCACATGAAGAGATGTGTAAAAAATAAAAATAAAAAACTTTTATTAAAAAAAGAAAGATTTCAGTTGGATTTTCATCCTGCTTGGGTTTGCAAAAGCTGCCTCACTCATCTGAGGTTTCGCTGGTGAAAAGCTAGGGGAATATTTCCTCATGCTACCGATCATAAAGGATTGCTGACTATGATACAGAATGAAATAACTCACAAAATCCTTTTGTTGCTTCTACAAAAAAGGGGGTGGTAGCTCTCCCTGCAAATGCATCAGCCTGGTTCTCTACAGCAGAAAAATTATGTATCTGAGGATACAGATACTGAAAAATGCATACAAAATGCCAGGACCTTCCACACCCTAAATCTGCAAAACAAACAGAACCAAACCTGTTGCGGATTTGTGTTTATTGTAAGGCTGTCCTGTCTTTTTATTCTCCAGCTTTCCCTAGCAATGACTAGATGTAGTCAAACTGGTTAAAGAAAGGTTTTATCTGGATCACTCTCTGGATTGGATTTCCACAAGCTTCCTAGACCTTTTGCGTTACTACCTATGAAAATATTCTATGGCAGTGATTGCGTATCGGCAAGGAATGTCAGCTACAATCCAAAATGAAACCACTCACCAAAGCCCTTTGCAACATTCTCAAAAAAGGGGACAGAGGCTCTCTCTGCAAATGCATCTCCCTGGTTCACTAAAGCCTCTTTGACCGTCTCATAGCCAGTCAGCACCACCATCTCCTGGAATCCCAGTTTGATGCGAAAAATGGGACCATATTCTTTTGACCACTGGAATTCAGCAGAAAGGAAACAAGATCATTTTGATCAATAATTAGACTTAAATATGTAGAAGATTGTTGGAAGAAACTATGAGTCAAAATTCAAAGGTGGAGATGATGGTATTTCCTTTTTTTCTTCTATTGAAAATTGTGATAGTATATTCTTCTTTACAATTTTTAATTTCCATACAATCTAATTTAATATAAATTTAAAAATTATTATGTAATAAAAGATTCTCACACACTAGATATTATATATCAAACTGGAAAAAGATTTATTTGTGTAGGACATACTATGAAGATGAAAGCTGCACAAGGGATACAGGTGCCTTGAGCATGCAGTAGTGAAATATATGGTAGAATTTTCATAAAAGAGAACCTGATAATATATCTCTCTCTCCCTCCCTCCCTCCCTCCCTCTCTCTCTCTCTCTCCAACACATGTACACATTCACACTAACTTAATTTAACGATCAGCATACTTGCACATTTTTCCTCCATTGTACAACCACTCAACTGCTTGTATAAACAATTCCACAAACAAATTTCACTCCATGCTTTCTTCAGGCAGAATAATTATTATTACTGCATTATTATTATTTCAGGGAATTTTGATAAGCCAATGAACTCCACTTTCCAAAATATTTTTGAATAAGGTCTTTTTGTTTATTGTTAGGGGGTTTCCCATCCTCCATGCCTTTAAAATGACTCAACCTTCACATGTGCACACAAACCACATTCCACTAAATGTCATTTTCAGACCTGTGGAGGTTTGTCATTTAAGTTTCCACTTTTACAAATTCTAATTTACGATTTATTTGAAACATTTCAACTAACAAGGATTCTCTTCTGAGAAATAAACCTGGAACAAAAACTTACATTTATTTTTATAATTTGCAGAACAAAGAAACTTCTGATTGGTAACAAAAAGCTGATTGGCTTAAGGAAAATCATCTACCCAATTACATCATGAAAAATTAGATATCCAATATTATGTAAGCATAATGATTGAAAAGGGCATTGTATTCTGAATAAAAGTAAAACATTTGCAAGGGGGGAAATGTCAGAATGGGCATAGATAAGATACATCCACAGCACTTTTCCAACTAATACTTGTTTTGTTCATTAGCTTAACATTGAAACTGTTTTTTCTTTCAAGCACTTCCACACAGTCCCAGTTTCTAAAAGAAAGGCTTTTTCCATGCTTTTTGCTAGGCTAGGCTTATGGCCAATTATTAACAATACATTTAAAACAAGGAGAAAAGGAGAAATAAGGCAAATTAAAGAAAGAAAAGAAAGAAAATCTATTTTAGTAAGCCAGTGGGATATTACTACAAAATACACATTGCAAGTATTACAAAGTCTACTCTATGTGGCTCTCAGCCCACCCCAGACTTACCTGAACCTACTGCCAAGTTTTTAATCCCATCCCAACAAGTTGTTGCAAAGAATATTCAGGTTTGTTAATCACCAGGCTTTACCTCTATCATTGTTTTTAAAGGCTTCTTCAGATCCATCATATGTAGATTTCCCAAGATGGGTATAGTCCTGGGCCCCGGAGGGAGATTGCAGGAGCTCTTATTACAGGAACTGCCCTTTTTCAAAAGGAACATAGTTGCAAGAATAAATAGTAGTAATGTCAAAATTGCTCCAGTCCAATCCATTTCCTTTTAGGAAGCACTTTTAAGCAAAAATTATAAGGAATTTTGTAGACTGAAATGACTCCAGTATATTTCAAAGCAACTGCCGCTACTGAATTATCAGAACATTCTGTGCCATAAAGTCTTTTTTGATTCTGACGTTTATTTCCTGCCGTGTAATTTGATCAGTCCTTGCATGGGTGCTATGACAACTTGGCAAATGTCAGAAAAATAGATTTTCTGGTGTTGCTGTGCAGTTTACAATGTTTGGATTTGAAAGGGCAAATCCACTAACGGCAATGTGACACCACATACCTTGTACTGGTCTCACAAGCCACGCCCCTGCTGTATAAAAGGGGCAGCCCAAGTGCCGTTTACCTCAGGTTTCTGATTACATTACATCTGCATAGGCAAACTGTCCTGTCTCTGGAGTAGTCTCTTAAAATATCTGTGCTGCATAAGCAGACAGCTTTAAGAAACCTTAAGAAAGCCTCAAGCTGAAAGGAAAAAGACATTCCTAGGCTAAAGACAATTTCTATTATATTTTGAGGCAGAAGAGACAGAGAAACCCCAACTACATAGGTAGTTGTAAAACTATGAAGATCTGAGGAACTTCAAAAAGAAGAGAGGACACTGGTAATATTTTTTCTGTGTGTTTATTTGTTTGAGCTGCTTGTTACAATAAATATTGATTTGAAAACACCTGGGCTCGACTTTTTACATAATTTAAATATATAGACAGAGTTTAAAGGTCCACAAATATTAATTGATCATAGGATTGATTAATAAAATTATTAACAGCAAACCGGTTTCACATCTTTGTGCTGCACAGACAAAAATCCACCTTTTAAGATAGATGTATAGAAATAATCTCTAGGAGGAATTGTGAAAACTTTATACCTGTAAAAATATCTAACAGAACCTTCAGGAATAAATATTTTACTATAAATATGACTGATAAACAAGTGCATAGATACATATATAAATGGAATCAAAATAATTACTATGAAATGAATAGCTGTTCAGCCAATGTTTCCCCATGAGTAACAGAATTGGAAGGGACCTTGGAGGACTTCTCTTCCAACCCCCTGTTTAGGAGACCCTATACCATTCTGGTTGTCCAATCTCTTCTTAAAAGTGTCCAGTGATGGAGCTCCCACAACTTCTGGAAGGAAGCCACTCCTCTGGTTAATTATCCTCACTATCAGGAAATTTCTCCTTAGCTCTAGGTTGGTTCTCTCCTTGATTACTTGTCCTGCCTTCTGGTGCTTTGGGAAATAGGTTTACCTCCTATTCTTTGTGGCAGCCCCACAAATATTGGAAAACTGCTATCATGTCACACCTAGTCCTTCTATCATGTCACACCTAGTCCTTGGAGGACTTCTCTTCCAACCCCCTGCTTAGGAGACCCTATACCATTCTGGTTGTCCAATCTCCAATCTAGACATACCCAATTCCTTCGTTCTTCATAGATCTTAGCATCTACCCCCAATCATCTTTTTTGCTCTGCTCTGCACTCTTTTCAGAGTCTCAACATCTTTTTTTTATATTGTGGTGACTAAAACTGGATGCAGAATTTCAAGCGTGGTCATTCCACAGCATTATAAACTGGTATTAACACTTCATGTGATGTTTATTTTATTATTTATTTTATTTATTGGACTTGTATGCCACCCCATCTCTGAAGACTTGGGGCGGCTCACAACTAAAAACATACATCCTTAATAAATAGTTGATTCTAACAAATGTTGATTCTATCCCACTGTTAATGTAGCCCAGTGGTTCTTAATGTGGGTGATATCACCCCCCAAGGGGTGATTTTGTTTTTCAGGGGGGCGATGGAACAAAAAGGGGCAATGTGGGGTCAGAGGAATGGAAGGGGGGCGATATGGGGCAATGGAGCAAGATATATTGGGAGAGAGAGAGAGAGAGATCTATATTGGTAGATAGGTAGGTAGGCAGGCAGGCAAACAGACAGACCTTTAGGATGGATGGATGGATGGATGGATGGATGGATGGATGGATGGACAGAAAGAATGTGAGAGCGGCAGCACTTTGGGAAAGCAGTGGCAGCAGCTTTTCCCAACATGCTGCCACATTCGAGGTGCCAGTTCAGGTGCGGTACAACAGTCAATGGGGTGAGCCTGGGGCGGCCTCGAACGCCCCCCTGCTGCCTCTTAGCGTCCCCAAGGGGGCTGGAAGAGGGGCGCTAAGAGGTGACAGGGGGACGTTCGAGGTGCCGGCTGGCCCTGCAGGTTCACCCATTGACTAGCACTGCTCTGGAGCCGGTGCCTCCAATGCGGAAGCAGTGGCACCTTACGTGCCGCTGCAGCTGTGCTCGATGCACTGCCCCCATGCTGCCTCTTAGCGCCCCTCTGCTGGCCCCCTTGGGGACACTCAGGTGGCAAGGGGTGGTTATGTTGGGGGAGGGGGGCAATGACAACTTCCTCAATGGCTCAAGGGGGCGATTCTTTCAAAAAGGTTAAGAACCACTGATGTAGCCTATGGTTATATTGACTTTTTGATGGCTGAAGCACACTGCTGGCTCATATTTAAGTGGCTGCTTCTAGGACTCCTAGATGTCTCTTGCAGATGCTGCTATTAAGGCAAATCCCACCTTTTCTATATCTTAGGTTTTTCTTGCCTACGTGTAAAACCTTAGTTTTCTCACCACTAATTTCATTTTGTGGCCCAAGGTTCAAATCTGTCAAGATCCTTCTGGATTTTAAGCCTATTTAGATATTAGCTATTCCTGCCAGTCTGGTATTACTTGCAAATTTGTTGAGTTCCCTTTCTATTCCCTAATCTAAATTGTTTATGAAGATATTACAGAGTACTGGACCCAAGAGAGAACTTTGGCATACCCCACTGCTTATTCCTCTCCATGTAGATATAGTTCCATTGAGGACTCTATGTTGAGTTTGGTTTGTCAGCCACTTACAAATCTATCTGGTGGTAATGCTGTCTATCCCATATTTTTCTAACTTATTAAAAAAGCAAGTTGTGATCCATTTTGTCAACTACCTGGCTGAAATCGAAATATACTATCCCCACAACATTTCACTCATCCACTAATTTAGTCACTTTGTCAAAGAATGAAATAAGAGTTGTTTGGCATGGTCTATTTTTAACAAACCCATGTTGACTTCTCTTTATAACTTTGCTTGCTTCTAGGTGTTCTCAGGATACTCCCCAGGTATTGATGTCAGTGTCACTACATTCTTTTTAATTTGTCTGCTAAGCGTCTAGGCTAAGTTTTGCAGGTAGCTCACCAGAGCCTGCTAGAATATTATGTCTCCGTAGCAACATGAGATAAGTCTGTCTTGTGATGTCTGATTTACTGTGCATGCTTGAAACAAAAGTTTATTTTTTTTCTTCACTTCCTGTAACTTTCTTTATATGCCTGTGTGTGCTTAACTGCCAGTAATGTAGTCAGTTAGGTTTGTTATTTTTGTTAATAAAAATATGTTTCTTAGATTATTTTCCGGGTTTTATTTAATCAAAGTATACAGCAAAAGAGAGGCACAGTCCATCATCTCTAATTAGCAGGGATTTATGGAAGCTGTTTTTTCGCCCTGACATTTGGTAGCAGAGGATGGTTGGATTTACGATGTTTTTCTTTGCTAGTTGCTTTGGTAACAAGCGTTTAGGTTTTTTAGTCAGTTAGTTCACAAAATCCGAGGAAGTTGTGTTTAACTGCAAGATGCCTTGCAAGAAAGGAAAAACTAAACAAAGGGTTCAGTTGGAGGAAGATTTATCACTTTCTGAAATATCTAAGTAGGCTGCTCGGAGAATTTTGGACCAGCTTACAGCCTGGCAGACTCCTCAGCTTGCTTCTGCTATGTGTCTAGACGAAGCTGCCATGGAAGGAGAACAAGAGATCAGGTCTGTAACATCTCCTGTTTATTATTATTATTATTATTATTATTATTATTATTATTATTATTATTATTTAGACTTGTATGCCTCCCTCTCTCCCTAAGGACTCAGGGTGGCTAACAATATAAAACTCATACAAATTTACAATAAAAAGAAATTAAACCAAATACAAGCCTAAGAATTAAAATTGAATTAAAATTTAGAAACCCTCTAAAACAAACCCACCCCTCCCCTTGGCTAGTGCAGACCGGCCTGTTCAAAGAGCCAGGTCTTAAGGTCACGGTGGAAGGAGTGGAGATCAGGGGCCAAACGAAGGCTCAAGGGGAGTTGGTTCCACAGGGTGGGTGCTCCCACAGAAAAGGCCCTGTCCCTGGGCACCACCAACCAACAGTGTCTGGCCGATGGTATCCCAAGGAGGCCCTGTCTGTGTGAGCATACAGGGCAATCAGAGGGTGATGCCAGCAGGAGATGCTCCCACAAGTACCCCGGACCCAAGCCATGTAGGACTTTATAAGTTGTTACCAACACCTTGAATCTCACCCGGAAGGCAACCGGCAACCAATGCAGGTCGCACAGGAGGGGTGTAATATGGGAGTATCGGGACACCCCCATCACAACCCGTTCGGCCACATTCTGCACCAGCTGCAACCTCTGGGTGGTCCACAAGGGAAGTCCCATGTAGAGGGCATTGCAGTAGTCAAGTCGGGAGGTGACGAGTGCATGAGTGACTGTCCGTACGGCATCTCGGCTCAGGTAAGGGCGCAGCTGGTGAACCAGTCGCATCTGGGCGAATGCCCCCCTGGACACAGCTCCCACCTGCTCTTCTAAACTGAGCTGTGCATCCAGGAGGACACCCAGATTGCGCGCCCTGTCCACTGGGGGCAACACCTCTTCCCCCATGACCAAAGATGGTATATCCTGAGTAATCCAAGATGCCAGTACGTACAGCCACTCAGTCTTTGCCGGGTTGAGTCGAGCCTGTTCCTCCCCATCCAGATCTGCACCGCATCCAGACAATGGGACATCACAGAGAGGGCATCATTGATGTGCTCCAGGGTGGAGTTGTAAAGCTGGGTATCATCCGCATATTGGTGATACCTCACCCCAAAACCACAGATGATCTCACCCAGCGGCTTCATATAGATGTTAAACAGGAGAGGTGAGAGAACTGACCCCTGGGGCACCCCACAAGTAAGGGCCCGGGCTCGACCTCTGCCCCCCTGCAAACACCGATTGCTAGAGACCTGAGAGGTAGGAGGAGAACCACCGTAAAACAGTGCCTCCCACTCCCAACCCCTCAAGCTGCCGCAATAGGATACCATGGTTGATGGTATCAAAAGCCACCGAGAGGTCTAACAGGACTAGGACAGAGGAAAAACCCCTGTCCCGAGCCCTCCAGAGATCATCTATCAGTGCGACCAATGCCATCTCCATGCTGTGCCCAGGCCAGAAGCCCAATTGGTATGGATCCAGGTGATCAGCTTCCCCAGGAACATCGGTAGCTGTTGAACCACCACGCTCTCAACAACCTTCGCTAAAAAGCGAAGGTTGGAGACTGGACGATAGTTATTCAAAATGACTGCATCCAAGGCAGGCTTCTTGAGGAGGGGCCTCCCACTGTCTCTTTCAAGGTGGCGGGGAAGGAACCCTCCCCAAGAGAAGCATTGACAACTGCCTGGAGCCAGCCACATGTAACCTCCCTGGAGGCATAAACCAACCAGGAAGGACACGGGTCCAAGTAACACGTGGTGGAGCTCAGCCTCCACATGATCCTGTCCACTTTATCCAGAGAAACAGGATCGAACTCAACCCAGGTGGTATCGGCCAGACTCACCATCACCCCGTCCTCCGACTCCTGCCAGTCAGAGTCCAAGCCAGCGCGGATCTGAGGGATCTTATCCGTCAGATGTTGGCTAAATTCCTCTGCTCTACACTGCAAAGGATCCTCCCTCACCTCCCAATGTAGGAGGGAACAAGTGACCCTGAACAGGGCAGCCGGACGTTCATCCTCAGATGCAATGAGAGCAGAGAAGTATGGACACCTTGCCGCTCTCATCGCTACCAGTTAAGTCCTAATATAGGCTCTTAGCTGGGCACAGTCAGATTCGGAACGGCTCGACCTCCACCTGCTCTCTAGGCCCCTCCTTCGATGCTTCATCTCCCAGAGATCCTCCAAAACCAGGGAGCCAACCGGGATCTGCGGCAAAGGAGTGGCCGCAAGGGGATAACCTGGTCGAGCACCTCCGAGGTGCCTGTTGCCAGGTGGACACTAAGGTCTCGGCCAAGCTGTGGGCAAGGGAAGTGGGAAATGACCCCAGCACCATCTGAAACCTCTCAGGGTCCATCAGGCGTCTGGGGCAGAACCATCTGGTTGGCTCCTCATCCCAGCAGTGTGAGGCAGCCTGCTGGAAGACCAGCCATAGGAGATAATGATCAGTCCATCACAGGGGTTGACTAGACACTGCACCCCCACCAAGATCATGTTTATGATGCATGCTCCCACACTACTGCCCAAGAAAAAGCTCAGCCTGAAAAAGCCCAAGAATATGAAAAGCTTGGTGCTAAGCCTAAAGTTTTACAGTCAGCTGAGCATTCTTCACCCAAAGAGAAAGGTGAAATTCATTATTCTCCATTGAGTCCCAAGCAGACATTGCTTCAGAAAGCTGTGCATGATTATCTTCAACACATTGAAGTTTTTGAACAAAGCCTAAAGCAGGCTAAAGCCTTTGCCATCCTCCCTTCAGCCAGATAAGGGTGTGGTTCAAGTTCCTGAGCCCTCCATCTTGCCTTCTTCATCGAAGCCAAGGGACCACCCACAAGTTAGTCACAAGGGCATGGTGTCAGACCAATCAGAGCAGAGAGCTTTGCCTACATCACAGCTATCTTGTGATCTGCCTTGTGATGCTGACTCTGCTGAAACAGCAAGAGCTTCTGCGATTTCTAATGTTGTAGCACCATCTGCTGGCGAATTGCATGCAATACAAGAACAATTACAAAATTTACAAGGATCTTTTTCAATGATGTCAATGAGTCAATCATTTTTACAAGCTGCCACACCACCTCCAGCCATTGCTCCAGCTATGCAAATGCCTCCTGTGCCTTCCCAAATTGCACCAGCTCGGCTTCCTTTTGATATAGGTGCTATTAAAATCCCTCAAATGCAGCAAATGCAAATGCAAATGCAAATACCAGCAACCCCAGTAGGCCAAATTAATGTTGCTCAAATACCAATGGCAGCTCAACAACAACAAGTTCACATGCAGCCACAGGTTCGACCAGCAATGGCACAGCCACAAATACCTTTAGCAGGTCAACCAGTGCCGACACCAGTGCCAGCTCCAGCGCCCCCTGGTGCCCAAGCAGGCAGTGCTCAACCAGCAAATTATACATGTTCCTCTTCAACAATCTTCTATCACCTCACTGACTGGTGATTCAAAATTAAAGCGCTCAGGACAAAATTACAAGACATGGGTCAGTGAGGTTGGCATTTTATTTTGTAGAGAAGGTACTCACTGTATGGTGTTTAATCCTCCACCACAACCTTGGCCTCCCGAAATAAGAGACTTGGATACTAAAGCATGCACAACATTATTGATGTCAATGGACACTGAACTGCAGATTATTTTTCCACCTGATGCAACTGCCCAACAAATTTGGGCTGAATTAGAAGCATGTTACCAGCCTATTTCAATTGAATCTATGTGTTTACTCCTAACTGAATTTCATGGTTCGAGATTAAAATCTGGTGAAACTATTGGAGAACATTTAACTAAAAAGAAAGGAAAGAGAAAAGAACTGCGATCATGTGGGACATGCCACCCGGGATTGTCTCCAACAATCTCCAGCACCCACCACGTACCAGCCCAGAGGAACAGATTCCAGAGGCAGTGGTAGAGGTGGAAGACAAGGTCGTCATGGTCCCAGGCATGATTTACAAGCTCCACACATCACATTGGCTTTAACCAACGATCCACAACCTCATCCAGAGTATGACAGATGACTTCTCTGGACTTTAGACAGTGGAACAGCAGTGCATGTTACTGACAGAAAAGATCTTTATACAGAGATGCACGAGCCTGAACCTGACATGTGTGAACTGTACACTTTTTCAAATTATTCTGTTCAGGTCATGGGAAAAGGAACTGTTTATATTGAAGATCTTGATGCATTTATTCCTGATGCTTATTATATATCAACAGCAACCAGTAGTTTGCTTAGTCAGAGTCATTTGTTGGGAGTATCCAAGTACCAGGTTCACCATTTTGAAAAAAACAAGTTATGTGGTTAAAGAGGTAATATTGTTGCTGAAACCATATTAATTGCTGGTGTTTATTACCTAAAGCCAAAGTCTAACTTGCAAGCACAGGCAAGTGTACAATCTCCAAAAGAGGAGAGCACAGGCCCAGAGAGAAATGTTCCAGAGAGAGATCCTGTTGCTACCCCAAAGGCTCCTAAAGCCAACAAAAAGAAAAATAAGAAACAGGTTGCCCAAAGCAAGCCTGAGGTTGGGTCTGTTGCTGATGTACCTGTCCCCCAGCTGCGTGGCGACGGCCCTTCCTGATCTGCTCGACGTCCTCTCGGGGGTGGCAGTGGAGCTCCCCAGGCTTATAGTTCTGGGGGACTTTAACCTGCCCTCTCTGGGGGGGGGGCGTAGGGTTTGGCCCAGGAGTTCATGGCATCCATGGCAGCCATGGACCTGACTCAGGTAATTCAAGGGCCCACCCACGAGGGGGGGAACACGCTCAACCTTGTTTTTGTCTCGGGACAGTGGTGTAGTGACCTGGGGCAGGGCTCTTTGTTTACTCTACCCTTGTCATGGACAGATCTCCTGTGGCTAGTCTTTCAAAGGGCTATCCCTCGCTGCTGGGATGAGGAGCCAATTCGATGGTTCCGCCCCAGACACCTGATGGACCCTGATAGGTTTCAGATGGCACTGGGGTTCTTGCCCACCTCCCTCGACCACAGCCCAGCCGAGGCGCTGGCTGCCACCTGGCAACAGGTGGCCTCGGAGGCGCTCGACCGGGTTGTCCCCTTGTGGCCTCTTCCCCGTTGTAGATCCCGGTTAGCTCCCTGGTTTTTGGAGGAACTCTGGGGGATGAAGCAGCGGAGAAGATGCCTAGAGAGCAGGTGGAGGACTAGCTGTTCCGAATTCGACCGGTGCCAGTTAAGAGCCTATATTAGGACCTACCTGGAAGCGATCAGTGCAGCGAGGCGTGTTTACTCCTCCGCTCTGATTGCGTCCACAGATGATCGCCCTGCAGCCCTGTTCAGGGTCACCCACTCCCTCCTTCAAGTGGGGGCGGACTCTTTGCAGGGCAGAGCAGAGGAATTTAGTTCACATCTGGCAGATAAGGTCGCTTGGATTGGACTGGCAGTGGTCAGACGATGAGGTGGTGGAGGATCTGGTTGATTCTACCTGGGTTGAGTTTGACCTGGTCTCCCTTGATGAGGTGGACAGGATCATGAGGAGGTTGTCCTCCATCACGTGTTTATTGGACCTGTGTCCTTCCTGGTTGGTTTATGCCTCCAGGGAGGTTACACGTGGCTGGCTCCAGGCAGTTGTCAATGCCTCCTTGAGTGAGGGATCCTTTCCTGCCACCTTGAAAGAGGCGGTGGTGATGTCCCTCCTCAAGAAGCCTGCCTTGGACCCGGCCGTTTTGGACAACTACTGTCCAGTCTCCAACCTTCGCTTTTTAGTGAAGGTTGTTGAGAGCGTGGTGGTGCAGCAACTTCCCTTGTTCTTGGAGGAAACTGATTATCTAGACCCGTATCAATCGGGCTTCAGGTCGGGACATAGCACAGAGACAGCATTGGTCGCGCTGATGGATGATCTCTGGAGGGCTCGGGACAGGGGTTTTTCCTCTGTCCTGGTCCTATTAGATCTCTCAGCGGCTTTCAATACCATCGACCATGGTATCCTTCTGTGGCAGCTCCGGGGGTTGGGGGTGGGGGCACTGTTCTGTGGTGGTTCTCCTCCTACCTCTCGGGCTCTGCAGTCAGTGTTGGCAGGAGAGCAGAGATCGGCCCCAAGGCCCCTCACTTGTGGGGTGCCACAGGGGTCTGTTCTCTCACCTCTCCTGTTTAATATCTACATGAAACCACTGGGCGAGATCATCCAAGGTTTTGGGGTGAGGTATCATCAATATGCTGATGATACCCAGCTTTATATCTCCACCCCAGACCAGATCAGTGATGCTGTCTCTGTGATGTCCCGGTGCCTGGAGGCAGTATGGGTCTGGATGGTGAGGAATAGGCTCCGACTCAACCCGACCAAGACAGAGTGGCTGTTCTTACCAGCATCTCAGTTTTCAGGCGATGTTCCATCTTTGATCATGGGGGGAGAGGTGTTGCCCCCCGTGGATAGGGTGAGGCATCTGGGCGTCCTCCTGGACCCACAGCTCAGTTTGGAGGAGCAGGTGGGGGCTGTGGCCAGCGGGGCTTTTACCCAGGTTCAGCTGGTTCACCAGCTGCGCCCTTACCTGAGCCGAGATGCCCTTCGAATGGTCATTCATGCGCTCGTCACTTCTAGAATCGACTACTGTAATGCTCTCTACATGGAGCTGCCCTTGCGGATGATCCGGAGGTTACAACTGGTGCAGAATGTGGCCACGCGGGCTGTGATGGGAGTATCCCAATACTCCCATGTTACATCCCTCCTGCATGACCTGCATTGGTTGCCGGTTGCCTCCCGGGTTAGTTTCAAGGTCCTAGTAATAACTTATAAAGCCCTAAATGGCTTGGGTCCAGGGTACTTGGGAAGCGCTCCTGCCAGCATCACATTCCTATTGCCCTGTTCGTTCCCACAGGAGGGGCCTCCTTGGGATACCATTGGTTAGGCATTGTTAGCTGGCGGTTCCCAGGGCTAGGGCCTTCTCCATGGGAGCGCCCACCCTTTGGAACCAGCTCCCCGTGGATCTCCGTTTGGCCCCTGATCTCCGCTCCTTCCGCCAGGACCTGAAGACCTGGTTGTTTCAACAGGCTGGCCTGGAATGACCCGGGTGGGGTTTTTTTAACTGTTTTAGTTTTTAAGGTTTTAATGTTTTAGTGTTTATTTCTACTTGTTAGGTTTAATTTATTTTTAAGTAAATTATATGTAAATATGTGCTGTTTTATTGTTAGCAGCCCTGAGTCCTTAGGGAGAACGCATACTCTGAATAAATTATTATTATTATTATTATTATTATTGAATTATTATTAATAATTAATAATAATAATGCATTAATAATAATAATTAATGCAATAATAATAATAATAATAATAATAATAAGAATTCACTAACAGGTAAATCTTTGCATTCCAGGTGTATCCATAAGTGGCATAGAAGATTGGGGCATGCCAGTTTTCGTGTTCTTAGGAAGATGCCAGGATTAGTGAAAGGTTTGGATCTGAAGGGCTGTAAGGTGTTCTTGGATTGTGCTGTCTGCAAGAAAGCCAAATCCAAAGCAGCAGTTGTTCCAAAACACGCTACACACCTATCAACACGCATTTTTGATTTGGTACACACTGACATAGTAGTTCCATTTGCACCAACACTTGGTGGTAAAAAATATTTCTTAACAATTGTTGATAATTATTCTAGATATGGATTTGTATTTCCTATGAAAGAAAAATCAGAGACCTTTCAGATTTTCAAAGACTTTGCAACTTATGTCAATATCCAACATGATGTTCGCATCGCTAGAATTCAAAGTGATCGTGGTGCTGAATTCATGTCCCAGCGTTTTCAGGACTGGATGCGTAAGAACGGAATTCTGCACCAGACCTTAGCCCTTTACATTCCAGCAGAAAATGGGGTGGCGGACAATGATGCATTGTCTCCTAGAAGACAGCTCATATACTCATTATTAACCATATCTGGAGTAGTGTAATAAATCAGACTCCTTTCTTCATGTTATATGGGTATAAACCCGATATTAAAAACATCCATATTTTTGGTTCATACGCTATGGTGAACATTCCCTTAGCTCAAAGAAAGAAAGGAGGTCCAGCAACAAAAAGAATGAGATTCATGGGTATTGATGACAATTCAAAATGGAGCAAATTTGTTGACTCCAAACATGTAATAATGGTTTCTCAGTCCTTTAATTTTGAGGAAGATGCTGACTGGTCCAGGATTCACTCCAATGATCCTGGAGTTTATTTTCCTAGAGAGGATGCTACTGATGCCACACAGCCTGATGATCAAGATTCACAGGCAGATGTTCCATCAATTAGTTCTTCTCAACCAGTTTCGTCTTTGCAAGCCATCGATGCTGACACCAGTGACTATGAAGAAGATGAGGATGAAATGGAAGAAGAATGGACCATTGTTCTGAGACGTTCCGAGAGGGCCACGAAGGGGATCCCTCCGAAGCGATATTCGTGGCAATTGACAAAAGCACCTTTACCTTTGATTTGTGCTGTTACACTTCCTCCTGACAAGTTTACACAAATTAAGCATCTTCCTGATTCAGAGCAAGAGAAATGGTATGAGGCAATGCAGGCTGAAATGGACAGTCTAAAGAAATTCAAGGTGTTTACGCCTGCAAGTCCTCCAGCAAATAAGAAAGTTATTGGCACTAGATGGGTCTATAGAATTAAAAAGAAGCCAAATGGTGAGTCATTATACAAGACCAGACTTGTAGCTCAGGGTTTCGCTCAACATTATCCTGAGGACTACACAAATACTTACTCACCGACAGTTCGGACTGAGAGCATAAAAATTGCTTTATCCACTGCAACTATTCTTGGTTTAGAAGTTTTCCAATTTGATGTTGAAACAGCTTATCTACATGCTGACCTGGATAAAGAAATTTACGTCAAAGGTCCTCCAGGGTTCCGAAAGCAAGAAGGGGATACCTGGCTCTTAAACAAAAGTCTTTATGGTCTGAAACAGTCTGGTTTAATGTGGTACTTATGTCTTACAAACTAAATTCAATGGGTTTTATTAAGTCCGAAACTGATGAATGCGTGTTCACAAAAAGATCTCATAATATATATGAGATAATTCTTGTTTATGTTGATGATATTGTTTATATTGGTTCAAATAAGCAAATGAGTGAGAATTTTGCTAAAGCTTTGCAGAAATATTTTACATTGAAATCTTTAGGTTACATTAACACTTATTTGGGTGTTCAGATTAACAAAACTCAGAAGGGGTTTAGTTTTTCACAAGAGGATAAGATTGAACAACTGTTGCATCATTGCAATATGAAGGATGCTAAAATGCTTATTTGGGTGTTCAGATTATTTATTTTTATTTTTATTTTATTTGGATTTATATGCTACCCCATCTCCGGAGGGACTTGGGGTGGCTCACAAAAAAGATACAACATACATAGAAATATAAAAAATATTAGTCCAATTCAAATAAGCAATAAAATTTCCCACTAAAATGTCCAATTAAAACCCCCAGTCTCCTTTAATCCAGGCCAGCCTGTGAAAATAGCCAGGTCTTTAGATCGTGGCAGAAAGAACGCAGGTCGGGAGCTAACCATAACCCCAGGGGCAGTTGGTTCCACAGGGTGGGCGCTCCCATGGAGAAGGCCCTACCCCGGGGAGCCACCAACCAACATTACTGAGATTACCAAAACTCAGAAGGGGTTTAGTCTTTCACAAGAGGATAAGATTGAACAACCTTTGCATCATTGCAATATGAAGGATGCTAAAACAGTTAGCATACCTATGCAAACAGATTTTCATAATCTGGCACATGAACCAAGTCCTGATTTTGAAGATCAAACACTTTATCGTGCAGTAATTGGGTCATTGTTATACCTTAGTAGTTGGACTAGACCTGACATTGCACTTAGTGTTAATCTTTTGTCACAACACATAGGTAAGGCAAAACAGTTTCATTGGTTATGCATTAAGAAGTTGTTGAGATATCTAAAGCACACTAAAAATATGAAGTTATTGTTAGAACCGACACATACTGATTATGCAGAATTATGTTGTTATGCAGATTCTGATTGGGTGAGTGATAAGAAGTCACGTAAAAGTACTTCAGGTTATATGATGTTCTTAAATGGGTGTCCTGTTTACTGGCATGTGCGTAAACAGAACTTCATTTCTTGTTCATCTACTGAAGCTGAAAATGCTTGTGTTTCAGATGTATGTAATTTTCTAACGTGGTTTGATGCTTTAGTCACAGATATCTGGACACACCCAATCCAGCCAATCACCTTGATGGAAGACAACGAATCTGTGGTTTATATTTCTGAAACACGTTTCACAGGTTCTAGGTCCAGACACATTGACATTCATTATAAGAACATAAAGCAATTAGTTAAACAAGGTTTGGTTAAATTACAGTATGTGTCCACACATGATCAGATTGCTGACATGCTCAACAAGCCACTTCCAGCTGCTCAGCACGGATATTTACATGAGAAGATGTGTCTTATCTGATGTCCGCTCAACAGACAAAGAAGGGGTTGTCACTACGTTCTTTTTAATTTGTCTGCTAAGCATCTAGGCTAAGTTTTGCAGGTAGCTCACCAGAGCCTGTTAGAATATTATCATGTCTCCATAGCAACATGAGATAAGTCTGTCTTGTGATGTCTGATTTACTGCGCATGCTTGAAACAAAAGTTTATTTTTTTTCTTCACTTCCTGTAACTTTCTTATATGCCTGTGTGTGCTTAACTGCTGGTAATGTAGTCAGTTCAGTTTGTTATTTTTGTTAATAAAAATATGTTTCTTAGATTATTTTCCGGGTTTTATTTAATCAAAGTATACAGCAAAAGAAAGGCACGGTCCATCATCTCTAATTAGCAGGGATTTATGGAAGCTGTTTTTTCACCCTGACAGTCAGGCTGGTTGGTTTGTAGTTTCCTGGATCCATTTTTTCCCTTTTTTGAAGATGGGAATTACATCAGTTCTTTTCCAGTCCTCTGGTAGTTCCCTGGTCCCCCAGGATCTTTGAAACATATGATTCAATAATTCCAAGATCACATATGCCAGCTCCAGTACCAGTAATCCATCTGGTCCTAGTGATTTGAACTTGTCCAGAGTGGATAGTGGATAGGTGTTATTATTATTTTCTTGCTTACTTTAATTTGTTGCTTTTATCCATGGAATCCTTCTTAAGCTTTCTAAGTTTGCTGAAATCAGCTCTTTTAAAGCCAAAGACACTGGTCTGATTTTGTTCTATTGCTTTTGTCTGTGTTATATTGAATTCTAATATGACATGGTCACTCTCCCCCAAAGTTCCTACAACTTCAATCTCCTCTATCATTTCTTTTCTCTTAGTGAGAATTAGTCCAGTATAGCTGTCCCTCTACCTCCTCTACCTATTGGATGACAAAGTTTCAGCTAGGTTGGTCAGAAACCTGTTCTATCTCCTGCCTGATGCAGAGTTTATCTCCCTGTTGATGTCAGAGAAGTTAAAGTCCCCCATTACTATTATGGTGTCTTTCCTACATACATTAGTTGACCTTCAAGGTCTCTTTCAGCTCTCTTCTGATTAATATAATGTGATTCCATTTCTTCTTTGTTAGGTCTGTTTCTTTTGAACAGTTTATGTTCCTGTCATGATTTTCATCCCACCAAGTTTTGGTAATGGCAGCTATATCATGCCTACCCTCATAAGCAAGTACCTTTGGTTGATTCTGTGTTAAAAGGTGAATTAAAATTAAAGAATCACTATGTCTGTCTGGTCAGAAAGAAGGGGAGAGTGTTTTAATTTTCTGTATAATTTCTTACTTGGGCCAGACAGGTTTTTGTGACAGAGTATTGGGGTTTCAGAGGAATATGGAAGGTATCGTTACAGGAGGGCTGGAAGATATGTTGTAAGTGAGAGCTGCCACAAAGTTGAAACTCCTCATCTCAATTGGCAGCTATCTTGGCCATTTGCATAAGTTCGGCACAGATGTAGGGGTGATGTATGCAAACTGACATTCATGATTGCAATTTGATTCTTTTCATTTTGTCCATCTTACATGCTGAGGAAACATGGCTGCTTTTGAAACTTGCTGATTTGGGCTCCACCAGTTGCCAGTTCACCCATTCTTCCAGTAAACTCCAGAAAACATTCTGGATGGGATCAATCAAGAGAATTGTGTTTGCTCTCCATTATGGAAGACTGGGGTTCCCAAGTTTCCCAGTGCTATGGATTCCAAGCCTAGGCAACAAAATGATTGTTTATCTAACGCTACTCTTATCAACAAATGTTTTTAGTAGTCATTTTGACGGTTATAATTACAATTGTAAAATCTAATACAAACTAAAAAAAGAATGGAAAGAAAGAATAGGAAGAGGAACTTTCTGTAACTTGTGGGTGATCCAAGTCCTCTCTTTGCTTCGAATTATTAAAGAACCAGTCTGCTGCTGGCTCTTCATTCCACTGTGGTAGTTCCCTCCCTTTTTTAAAGAGCTGTCTTTCAGACCTCCATTTCCTCCTCCAGAGGTTGGGGGCATCAACAAATATTTTCATGGTATATTATAGATAAAAAGAAATAAAGAAGATCCCCTCTCTCCCACGTAGAGAACACACTGCAGCAGCAACTGAGATTCAAAGATTCTTTGAATTCTATTTTGTGGTTCACCAAATACCATTTGGTGGATAAAAACCTAGATCACGTTACTTTCTTTCTTTAACTGATTCCCACACATTTGCACAATCTGTATATCATATCTATGAGTTTTTATTAATAATTATTAAATTCTCAAATTTCTACATATTTCTACATATGAGGTGATGGAATGGAAAAGAATATCCCATCCTTGCTGTGCTTATTGCCCTTTTAGGCTGCACAGAAAGTGTCTAAGGGCAGATCAAGCCTTTTTGCACTCACATTCCAGCAAAGCAGGAGGTGAAATATCTTCCCTCCCTCTTTGTGTTTAGGCATGACTCAATGTAATTACAAATGAAGAGTATTACATATCCACGAACCATGTTATTTATTTATTTCCTATCTTTATTATTTTTATCAACAACGTTAAGCAGTGAACAAACCTGATATTACTTCCTCCTCCTATTTTCCCAATAACAACAAACCTATGAGATAGAGTGACTGGGCCAAAGTCACCCAGCTGGCTTTCATGTCTAAGGCAGGATTTGAACTCATAGTCTCCTAGTGTCTAGCCTGATGCTACACCAAACAGTTACACCAAACTGGCTTTTTATACAAATCTTCAGATTTCTATCTCCATGTACTGTATGCATGCAGTTTTATACAGTGCTCGTGAACCTAATTATTTCATTAATTACAATTTTTTAATTGTCTTTTTGTTCATTTATTACTTCTGCAACTATAAAGAAAATCTAGAAAATAATGAAGGAAAATAGATGAAAAGGAGATTTTCAAATATAGTAACATTAATTAAAAATTCAAAAGGATGTTAATATAAGTCTACAGTTTGAAAATTTGAAAAGCATTGATATGCTGGGATTATTATATAGTGATTAACAAGCATAGCTTAAATCCTAAATTATAAATTGCAATATTTTCTGCCTGATTTAAGGTGTTTGCCCTAGGCAAAGCCAGATGAATATACTTAATGGAAACATAAAATTTAGTTATTTAATTTTTAAAAGGCAGCCACCTATATCATTGGATTTTATAACATTGCCACAAAATATTTTTAAAAAAATCATCCACTGTGATTACTTTTATTTCTAATAATGCAATAGAGAATGAATTGTTTATTCTGGTAACCAACACCAGAGAAATGTACCATTAGTAGAGCCCCTGGAGCTCCATCTGGCCCCTGACCTCCGCACCTTCCGCCGAGAGTTAAAGACCTGGTTATTTGACCAACCCGAGCTGTGACCCCTTCTTGGGGGCGGGATGGGTTTTTAATTGTTTTTAATGTTTTGTTTTTAGTATTTGAGCTTGTTATTAGTTTAATGGTTTTTTAAGTATTTATTGTTCTGTATTTTAGCTGTGAGCCGCCCCGAGTCTTCGGAGATGGGGCAGCATACAAGTTCAAATATAAATAAATAAATAAATATTATACTTTTTTTCTGAATCTAACATTGAGTGCAAATTTGATCAATCCAACCTTCAGAGATTCCAATTCAATCCTTTATCCCGGTTAAACAACTAGTCTGGTAACATAACTGGCAGGCTGTCAACCTCATTATTTCAAGTGTTACAAATTTTTGAACTCGCTCCTGGGTCTTTTTTGGACTGTATAAAATGCATTGCTCATTTCTGCCAGTGGCATAATGTCTTTTTTTTTTCAATTTTCATTGGGATCCTTTGGCACAAAAACGTAAACCTTGGCAAGATGTTCATCCCAACTGGAACAAGTACAGCTTTACCCAACTTGAAACATCTGTTGTTCTATTTCTACAAATCTGGGAACAATTGTTCCAAAATAAATCTTTTTTATTTTGCATGAAATAAATTCCCATTTATATTAAACCTCGTTGTTTCTTATTGGTATTGCTTTTTTATTTCAGATAAGTTGCACATACAGAATCACATTATCCAAGACTGAGAACTGGTGTTATGAATATCTTGTATTTTATGAACCTGGAATGGCACAGGTCTTATAGGGCATAGGAGATGTTATAAACCCAATTGCTGGGGTCAGGTCTAGATCATCTTTAGATATTCCTAGGGGTGGCTGGAAGGTAAATTTTTGCAGGAGGCTGGTAAAGAAGAGGAAGAGTTCCATTTTAGCAAGGTTCTCACCTGCACATACTTTCCAACCTGGAAGAAAGAATACATGGCAAAAATGTGATTTATTGGTTTCTTAAACTGTTTTACATAGCTTCCCAATGTCATATGGCCATGGAGAGATCATCAAAAAGAAAAGTTATGACAGAACATTGATATGAAAAAACACAAAAATGCAACAATAAAATAAGAATTGGTAGAATCAGAATCATGATAATCTTAAAAGAAGGACAAACCTTGATAAGCACAATTCTAGCAGCTGTTAACATGTGTAAAATTAAATATGTATTCTACCCAACAAAATATTTCTGGTTTTAAATCCATATGTTTCTTTACCATTGTTTTAACCATGACACCACTAACAGGTTACTTGCCTTGTACTGACCTAAATACTGAACCTAATTCATATATTCACTGAACTGACTGAGGAATAAATTTCAGGGAAAAAATCAGTATTGCTCTGTGAATGTACCTATGAAATTTATTCTTATTTATCTAACTTCTTAGTGGTGTTGGAAGAATTATCCTTCTGGGTTCAGTTCTAAGTGTGGAAGAAAGACACTGGAAACATGGTGACTGCTTGGAAAGATGGTTTAATGGTGGACAGGTTCACATGCCTTGGAGCTCTTGGGCTGAGAGATGCTGAGAGTCCCTTGGTTTTATGCCCTCTGTTGGGATTTGAATTGAGCTTGTATTCTGATTGGTTGTCAGACTCCCATGGGGCCATGCAGGGGCAAATCTGTAGGCTGTCCTCAGTCCCAGACTTGGTTGAGCCTTACTGGATGATGATGTAATGAAAGAGCTTCGGGCAATTCCTATTATAGCTCTACCTGGAGTAGATCTTTGTTATGTAAAATAGACTGGCCTAGGCCAGAGTAATGGCCCATTAGCAAAAATGAGGGGGCTGCATTTCTGCCTCTCTAAGTTTCTACTTTTAGGGGAAATATTCTGCCTTTTTGATATATCCTAAAATATTTCATTTTCCTAGGAGAGGGGTAGGTTTTAATTTCCAACAATGAAGAACTGTTTTCTTTCTTTCTTGTTTGTTGGACCCCATCTTGATAAGACTGTACATTGTTGGGTGAAAACAAAGATTCCTTCTGTTACCTTAGTCCTCAGTTTAAAGCCACAATCGAGTCCAATCAAAGCACAATATTGTTTTATGTCTTTTGCAGTAGTAGCTGATAGGCAAGGATGAAAAGACAACAGGGTTTGACTGCTTTCTTTGCCAAGAAACCAAGAATGGAACAATCAGAATCAGACACAACAGATCCACAACCGTCAGGGTCAAATATAGAAGTTTTCAAGAGAAATATGAGGGACTGGAAGTTTCAAAGAAAAAATTAGGATGCAAATTGTTATGTATATACCGTGTTTCCCCGAAAATAAGACCTACCCTGAAAATAAGACCTACCCCAAAAATAAGACCTGCCCCGAAAATAAGACCTACCCTGAAAATAAGACCTAGTGTGTTTTTGGGAACCAAAAAAAATATAAGACAGTGTCTTATGTTAGGGGAAACACGGTATGCGATTTGTTCGTGGTTTCGTACATGAATAAATGTACATTGTTCTACATGAATATGGTAAATGTTTTTTTTCATTAAAAAAAATATATATATATAAGACCTACCCCGAAAATAAGACCTAGTGTGTTTTGGGGAGCCAAAAAAAATATAAGACAGTGTCTTATTGTCGGGGAAACACGGTAGGTTTAAAGTCATTGGTTTAGTTTGAACTGTTCTTGTAAAATGTCAGAAATGATTGGTTTAAAAGTGCGGGAAAACCCTGCACTCTGATTGGCTGGCAACTGCGGCTGCTGGCTATAAGTAGCAGCCGCAGCCCAGCCAAAGTGGGTCCGTTCTGAGCTGTAGTCACTAATAAAACAAAAGAGCTTGAAGCACTCCGCGTCTGTCTCTTCATGCACACTTAACACTGGCGACGAGGGTGGGATTTTCCCTGAAGAGAACGCAACGTGGAAAAGAAGAAGAGCGAGATGGCTTCGCTGAACACCCCCCCAGCCCCGTTCGATCCGACGGCGGAAGACTGGGAGTCATTTGCAGATTGCTTCCAAATGTATCTGGAAGGAAACGATCTAGCCGACATTTCCGAGAAATGGAAGAGGGCGGTCTTTCTTACGTACTGCGATCCGGCAGTTTTCAAGATGGCGAAGGCATTGGCGGGAGCTGCAGATGTGAAGGTAATGGACTGGCCTGATTTAGAAAAGCTGTTAAGAGCCCATTACGCACCACAAGTATCGTGCCTCATTAAGAGACACGAGTTTTACCGTCGTGATCAAGGGGAGAACGAAAACGTAAACGATTTCGTGGCAAGTTTAAGAGACATTGGGGGTGCATGTGAATTTAACAGTTTAGAAGAGGCCATGCGTGATCGATTCGTTCTGGGCCTTAAAGACAAGGTATTACAGAGCAAGTTATTAATGAAACCTAAGATCACACTCAAAGAAACCATAGAAGAAGCCTCTTCAGCAGAAGCTACCAAGTCCTCAGCAGCAGCCATGAGGAAGATGAACAGGGCCACGAGCCATTCTGATGGGGAAAAGTCTATCACAAACCATTGTGATGACCTAGATTCTGAATCAGATTGCAGTGAGGTGGAAGAGGGAATTTACAGACTCAGAATGGAGTGGAAAAAGAAAGACCTGGAAAGAAAGAGGCAAGATTTCTACTGCAGAGGTTGTGGGGAAGCCACCCCGAACTGAATGCAAGTTTTAGACACCATTTGCCTCCATTGTGAAAAAGAGGACATCTAGCAAGAGTCTGCAAATCATCCAGAACTCCACCCAACAGAAGGAAATTTCCTGCAAACAAAGAGAAAGAATTCAAGCCCAACAATCTCAGTGAGAAAATGGGGCACAGCACAGAAGCAAAGGGAAGAATGAAACTCATCAGACAGTAACTATCGGTCATTCATCTTCTATCAATAACAGAAAAGTGCATGTCAAGGTACTTATTGAAGGAAGGCCTTGCCAAATGGAAGTGGACTCAGGCTCATATCTGTCAATGGTGTCATGGGACACTATTCACAGACTATTCCCAAACATTCAGAAGAATCATTTCAAGAAGCAAGCGCTGACTCTTAAAGACTACCAAGGGAACAAGATTCCAGTAGTTGGAACAAGAGAATTCAACGTGAAGTTCAAGGGCCACACCAAACGCCTACCACTGACCATCGTGGATGAGGACCGGCCAAGTCTGCTGGGCCTTGAGTGGTTCAACCCGCTGGGCATTGAGGTGACTGGCATCAATCACGTGAGCAACACTGAGTGGGAGGAGGCCTTGAAGTCTGAGTTTCCAAAGGTCTTCAGCAATGGATTAGGCAAGTACTTGGGGACCCCTATCTCCTTTAACCTAGATCCCAAGGTACAACCAATCCGTTTAAAACCCAGAAGGGTCCCATTTGCCTTAAAGGAAAAAATTGATGCACAATTAGATAAACTAATAGCTCAAGGGGTTTTAGAGCCCACTGACCACTCCAGGTGGGAGACACCCATAGTCACACCAGTCAAGACTGATGGGTCAGTGAGAATCTGTGGAGACTATAAGGGGACATTGAACCATGCGCTTCAACAGAGCATATCCAGTTCCAGTGGTGCATCATTTACTACATTCACTTGGCAGGGGTACAGTCTTTGCCAAATTGGATCTGGCCCAGGCATATCAACAGTTAACAGTTGATGATGCCACTGCAGAGGCCCAAACCATTGTGACTCATAGAGGTGCTTTCAAATGTAAAAGGTTACAGTTTGGAGTAAGCGTGGCACCAGGCATCTTCCAAAGCCTTATGGAAAGGATGCTCCAAGGACTGACAGGGGTAGTACCTTACTTTGATGATGTGTTAATCTCTGCTGAAAATGACATTCAGTTACTCGAGAGACTCACAGAAGTCCTTACCAGATTCAAAAAAGCAGGGTTAAAAGTCAAGGAAGAAAAATGCACTCTTAGAACTGACAAGGTTGAGTTCTTGGGCTATATGATTGACAAGCATGGTATCCACCCCACAGATGCCAAGGTTCAGGCAATCAAAGAAGCCCCTAGACCAAAATGTAAAACAGATTTGCAAGCCTTCCTTGGACTCATTAACTTTTATCACATGTTCCTACCTCAGAAGGCAACCATTGCAGAACCACTGCACAGATTATTAGACAAAAAGTCTGCGTGGGTCTGGGGCAGAAAAGAACGATCTGCATTTAACATATCAAGAGACTAATCACGTCTGATGCTGTGCTGATACAGTTCTCTGAGAATCTTCCTGTTGTTCTGACTTGTGATGCCTCCCCTTTTGGAGTGGGGGGGTATTGAGCCACATGCTTCCCAGCGGGAGGGAAGCTCCTATTGCATTTTACTCTCGCACCTTGACTAAAGCAGAGAGGAACTACAGCCAACTGGACAAGGAAGCCTTGGCGATTGTAGCAGCTGTCAAAAAATTCCATGAGTATGGAATTTACTGTTGTCACAGATCACAAACCTCTTTTAGGCATTGTGGCAGGGGACAAACCAACGCCCACGATCCTGTCACCAAGAATGCTGAGATGGACTGAATTTCTTGCTGCTTATTCATACAAACTGATCCACAGACCTGGTAAAGACATTGGGCATGCAGATGCTTTGAGTCGCTGCCCACTTCCTTCATACATTGAGGACCCTGTTCCTGAGACTCACACCTTTTTCTAGAAACTGTTGCCAAACTTCCAGTACATGCTGCTCAAATTGCCAGAGAGACTGCCAAAAACACTTTATTGGCTCCTGTTATAGGCTGGATTAAGAAAGGTTGGCCTCTTCAAGATCTACCTCAACTTGCCCAACCTTTTAAATCCAGGCAAACTGAATTATCTGTATTAAGAGGATATATTTTGTGGGGTAACAGGGTGGTTATTCCTGCAAAACTGCAAAAAGAGGTTTTGGAAATGTTACATGAGGGTCATCCGGGTATTGTCAGAATGAAGGGATCGGCCAGGAGTTATGTATGGTGGCCAGGTATTGACAAAATGGTTGAAAACTGGGTTGCATCTTGTCCCAACTGTCAGGTAGTCAGGCCTGCCCCACCTCTCGCCCCCACACAGGAATGGGAATGGCCTAGGGGCCCATGATCCAGGATTCGCATTGATTTTGCTGGCCCAACCAGAGGGCACACTTTCCTTATTATAGTAGATGCATATTCCAAATGGCTAGAGGTCATCCCTATGGCATCCACCACAACTGATGCTGTCATCAAGCAGCTTAAAAAGCTTTTTGTAACTCACGGGTTACCTGATGTGCTTGTTTCTGACAATGGCCCTCAATTTACATCCAACCTTTTTGAATCATATATAGCACAACAGGGTATCAGACATGCCCTGACAGCCCCTGGGCATCCTTCGGCTAATGGCCGGGCTGAACGTATGGTACGATTTACCAAGGAAAACTTCAGCAATTGGGTCCAGGGGATATCACTGAGAGAGTTGAAAAACTTCTCAGTGTTCAGCATATCACTCCCAACCCCTCAACTAATTTGTCCCCAGCTGAATTGTTGATGGGTAGGAAACTCAGGTCTCCCCTTGATCGCCTTCATCCCACTTACGCACCCAACCACTAGATTCCACTAGCAAAATTCGCACATTCACTGTGGGTGATTCTGTTTATGCTAAGAACCTTATGGGTGAATCATTATGGATTCCTGCTGAGATAACCCAAATCACAGGCCCCAGGCCTTACAGGGTACAAACGGAGGATGGTGTCCTCTGGAGCAGGCACATTGATCAGTTAAGATCCAGATTGCCTCAGGAGCATCACTTTTACTCCTCTCTGGTTCCCATACCTACTGCCTCTTCTAGGGGGGAAGGGGAGGATTATGAGTGTAATCAGCAAGTAAGAATCAACCCCATGTGTAACAAGCTAACATGACAGGAACCATCCCAAAACCTGTCACAATACCAACAACCATTTTCACAAATGGAAGATTGCATATCATTACCTGATTTAGGTG
Source organism: Naja naja (assembly GCA_009733165.1). Classification (NCBI taxonomy): domain Eukaryota; kingdom Metazoa; phylum Chordata; class Lepidosauria; order Squamata; family Elapidae; genus Naja; species Naja naja. Next base: position 175,156,777 of record CM019148.1, on the reverse strand, counting down.
CTGACATTGGGTTGGAGATGGATTGGGAGGAGAGACCAGGTTGTAGTAACCAAACAGGTTCTACCATTACTACAAGTCCTAGTAAGGAAATGTCAGCAGACACATTTCCTCCCTCACAAGGTGAGAACCTTAAAACATCTGAACCACGTAGGTCTCAACGTACACGTAAGAGCCCCACCTATTTAAAAGAATACATTAGATAGGCTGGGGTTTGAGTATGGACTGAACCTAGTGGGGAGGGGTGTTGTGTATGCAGGTTTAAAGTCATTGGTTTAGTTTGAACTGTTCTTGTAAAATGTAAGAAATGATTGGTTTAAAAAGTGCGGGAAAACCCTGCACTCTGATTGGCTGGCAACTGCAGCTGCTGGCTGTAAGTAGCAGCCACAGCCCAGCCAAAGTGGGTTCGTTCTGAGCTGTAGTCACTAATAAACAAAGAGCTTGAAGCACTCCGCGTCTGTCTCTTCATGCAAACTTAACACTTGGAAGAAAATCTGGAGTGAGCACTAGAATAGCAAAAGACTTCCCTAAAATCATAATATGACACTGCTTAAACCATCGCCTCCAACTTGTTTTAGATGAGTCCATAAAGGACATTAAGCAACTGAATCATTTCAAAATATTTCTTGACAAGATACACAGTATTTTCCATAAATCCTGTAAGAGACAAAATGAACTGTTTGAAATATCAGAACAACTTGGAATTGAAATTGTAAAGATTGATAGAGTTTTGGGACCAAGATGGACTGCCTGTAGTTTAAGGTTAACCCTAGGTGTGTGGTGTGCTTATCCAGTACTATATCTGTACTTTCATGCAAATGAAAAATACTCCGGTATGGCTGCCCGTCTTGAAAACATATATATTTTAAATGATTTGACATTGATGATCAATATTCTCAATGAAATATCTTTTCTGTCAAATGCACTGCAAGGAAGAAATACCGACATCATAAAGGCCTTAAAGCTTGTGCTGAGATCAATTAAAGCATTTGAAATGCTCAGACAAGGGAAAAGGTCCCTATGAAAAAAAGGTTGATGGATTAATTACTTTCAGAAACCTTCAAAAAAATAAAATTTGTACAAAACCATCGATTTGTTGGACTTCCTCGGGAAAGATTTTTGGAAAGCATCATAATAAACTTGAAGAAAAGACTAATGGATTGTCAACATTTAAAAACAGGTAGCCAATTGCAAGACACTACAAATAAATTACGAGTTCTCCATTTTTTGGAGCCAGATTACTGGAATATTGAAGAAGTTGTAGTTCCATGGCGAGAAGCTGAAGAATTATTGCTTACCTTTAATGAAATCTTTAATTATGAAATTAATATCAACGATTATAGAGATTTCATAGAAAATGTTTTAAAAGATTCAAAAAACTATGCAATTCCTGACAGCATTAAAAAAGCTAGAGATATTGTCAGAACAATTGCTATAAGTTCAGACAGAAGCGGAAAGGGGTTTTTCAAAAATGAACCTCATATGTTCAGAACAGAGAAGTCGCCTAACTGTTTCTAACATAACCAATCTGATGACCATTAGTGTGATTGGCCTACCTCTAAAAGAATGGGACCCTCTTCCTACTGTCAAAAAATGGTTACGAGCACACCATCACACAGCCGATGATCCGAGGATGAAAACTAAGAAAAGTGCAAGCTAGGAGGGCACCAATGAAAGAACATTGTGGAAACATCTCAAAGTTAAAGACAAATAACAGGTTTATGTAAGTACTTGTGTGTACCTCCTTTATTGTTTGTGTATACTTATTTTATTCTTATTTAAGTGGTAAGTGCACGAAATAATAAACTACCTTTTGGATATCTTCTTTTTGTAGGTCATTCATTAGGGCAGGGGTCCCCAAACTTGGCAACTTTAAGACTCGTGGACTCTGGGAGCTGGAGTCCAGAAGTCTTAATGTTACCAAGTTTAGGGACCTCTGCATTAGGGCAAAGAAGTCGGTGATGTTGAAGACACACAGCACTTTTATTGTTCTTATGTAAGTACTCATGTGTACTTCCTTCATTGTTTTGTGTACTTATTTTATTCTTATTTAAGTAGTAAGTGCACGAAATAATAAACTACTTTTTTGTATATCTTCTGTTTTTAGGTCATTAGGGCAAAGAAGTCAGTGACGTCGACTTGGCCATGCCCAGCCAGTCACATGACTACCCAGCCATGCCCAGCCAGTCACATGACTGCCAAGCCATGCCCAGCCAGTCGCATGACTGTCAAGCCACACCTACCAAATAAGCCATACCCACCTAGTCACATGACCCCCAAGCCATGCCCACAAAACAAGCCACACCCACAGAACTGGTAGTAAAAATTTTTGAATCCCACCACTGAAGAGAAGGAAGACTAACTTGAATGCAGCTTGGATTGATTAAGATGGTGTTCAACTCTCTGCCACATGATTGGATAATCAAGTGCCCAAAAATAACAGGAGCCAGTAGAAACATCAGAAGATGCAAAAATCAATGGCAAAATGGAAGACACAATTGCTGGTCAGAGGTTAATAACAAGAGAAGACTCTTTCCAGGAGACTCACTATCACACTACTACTGTTTGTCATCGTACTGATTCCTCCACTTTCACCATCACCATTTTTTCCAAGGGGAAAAATAGTGAAAACTGAAGAAATCAAGATGTTGTATGGAAATAATATCTGAAGTCTGGGAGAAGAGATCACCACAAATGCCTGGGCTCAAATCAAAGCCATGGTATGCTTACTCTTAAAATATAAACCCAAAGGGACATTACACTATACAGCCAGTCCTCGATTTACAACCAGTCGCTTAGCAACCATTTGAAATTACATAAGATCTCCAAAAGCTACTTAGGATCTGGATTCAAAGTTCCAACATTCCCCCATGATCACAGGACTGCATTTGAGATGTTTGACAACGGCTCCACCTTTACAGCTGTTTGCAGTATCCCACGGTCACGTGACCATGATTTACAATGGTTTTGCTGGAAGCTGACATTTACTTCTGGTTTCTACCAAAAACTTGCCTCATGGTGAACGGTGGGGTTCCTTAATGACTGCTGTATTCATTTAATGTCCGATGCAAAAAAAAGGACATAAAAAGCGGATCTGATCATATGGTGACCCACTTTATAACTTATTACAGGTAGTCCTCGACTTACATAAATGAGCCCAAAATTTCTGTTGCTAAGGAGCCAGTTGAGTGAGTTTTGCCTTATTTTACAACCTTTCTTGCCCGCAGTTGTTAAGTGAATCACTACAGTTGTTAAGTTAATAACATGGTTGTTAAGTGAATCTGTCTTCTCCAGTGGCATTGGTTGTCAGAAGGCCGCAAAAGGTGATCACATGGTCCTAGGATGCTGAAAGTGGCCAAGCATCCAAATTTTGATCACATGACCGTAGGGGTACTATAATGGTCGTAAGTGGGAAAAACAGTCATAAGTCATTTTTTTCAACTTTGAATGGCCATTAAATGAATGATTGTAAGTCAAGGACTACCTGTACTGTAATAGTGGGGCTCAATTACAGTCATAATTTGAGGACCATTTGTATGGATTTTCATATAGACCAGGGATATCAAATTTGATTTCATTGAGGGCCACATCAGGGTTGTGTTTGACTTCAGAGGGCCCAGGGGGACAGGGACAGGGACAGGAGCCTGGCCATGGTGGGCATAATAGAGGACTCACCTGTGGTGGCCAAGTGCTAAGGCAGGACTTCACTGGGACCCTCCCTAACTCTCATTATAATCTCCTTCCTTCCTTCCTTCTCTTCTCTTCTCTTCCCTCCTTCCCCCTTCCTTCCCCTCTTTCCTTATTTTTCCTTCCTTGTTCTATTCCTTTCTTCCCTTCCTTTTCTTTCTCTTTCCTCTTTCTCCTTTCCTGTCCCTTCTTGCATTTCTCCTTTTTTGTTTTGTTTTTAGTTTGTTTTGCTAGCCCTCTGCCAGTGAAAATGGAGCCTGGGGAGGCATGTTTTCGCAGTCAAAGGCACCGTGGGCTGGTCCTTTGCTGTTTCCAGGCCAACCCCGCAGGGCAGATCTAAGCACCCTACAGGCTGGATCCAGCCTACAGGCCTTGAGTTTGATACCGTTGATATAGACCGTCCCTCGGGTAAAAGTAAAGCCTCTCTTCTTTGGTTTGCTTGCCTCCTGTCCTCTGCCCACTGAGCCGTTCTAAAAATACAGCAACTTTGTCCTCCACCTTCAAACACTTCACTGCTCCAGCATGGTGTCTTTATACAAGCTACCTTGGTTCTCCCTCATGGGAGTTGCTTGAATGTTGTTATTCAAAACAGGATTCATTGTCTTGATGGATTACAGAACCATCATTCTCCTTTGGGACTCAGAAAGCAGAGTTAAAGGCATATCCTTCTTTTGAGTTGGTGAGCATCAGCTGCATCAATCATGGTTAGCCTCTTTCATGCAGGGTTTGGCCGAGTTCCCTGTGGTGGCAAGGGATGTATCCATTTTGGCATGAGATAAATAAGAGAGGGTTCCACATTCAACATCGTATCTGATTTTGTGCACGATGAGCTGGATATCTCTATCTGTAAACACATTATTGATTGATTGGGCAGTCAAATGTATATGATAGCACTGAATGCATAACCATTGATGCTGGAATGAAAATCTCCACCTTACTGCATCTATATTCTAGCCCACTAAATTCTCTGTGTGCAGTTTTAGAAATGAAGTATGTTTTCCCAAATTTTTTTTACAAATCGCCAGCCAACTTAGCATAGCTGCTTAATCTAGAGAAGTTTGATCTGTAAATAATGATTGTGACAAAACCTTGTTTTAATTTCTAATCCTTAAAGAAACTCTTTAAAAAGCAGTTTAATCAATATGCTGAAAAGGTGAAAAGTGTATGTGTGTGTGTGTGTGTGTGTGTGTGTGTGTATGTAGGTCTTGCTGTATTCGGGTCTTGTCCCGTGTAAGATTGAGAATACCTTGGCGACGTTTCAACGAGATCCCACTTGCCATCTTCAGGCTGGTGTCTTCGGCTTTGTGCTTGTGCCAGCATATATATATATATATATACTACTTAGTTTTTCCTAGGATAAATGCACTAGAGCTGGGCTGTCAAACTTGCAGAATTAAGGAATATTGAAAATATGAAGGAATTATTTAAAATCCTTGATGGATATTTTAATTTTGAATGACTGTGCCATTTGTCTACCCACAAACATACACACACAACATTTATTGGGCAAATAAATTGGTAGATTATTTTATAAATGATGGCCTCTTAAATCTTCTTATTCCAAATGATCCTTTTTGCAAAATATTTAATAATCTATTGTACACTATGTTCAAATTGAATGAATGCAAATATGCACATTTGGTCTTTGAATTGTATTTCTGTTGGAGCGAAAATAAATAAGGATCGTTTATTGCTTATGGTGTGTTTGATTTGGGTTTTATTTCAAGCTGGGAAAAATTAGTGCATTAAATTGGTTTCCTAAAATAGTTTTCTATATGTTCTTTATTTTCAGCTAGCAACGCAGCATCATCTGCACATTAGTATTATTGTTTTGACCTCCATATTTCATTTAGAACTTATCTTTTCAATTCTGCCATAAATTAAATAGGGATAGTTATAATTCCACCCTTATCTTACATCTTTACTTATGCTGAACCATGCTGTTTCTCCAGGGGTGGGATTCAAATTTCTTAACAACCGGTTCTGTGGGCATGGCCTAATTTGTGGGTGTGGCTTGGTGGTCATGTGATGGGTGGGAGTGGCTTGCTGACTGGGCATGGCTAGGTGGTCATGTGACTGGGGTGGGCCTGGCCAGCTGGCCATGTGACTGGCAAACCAAATGTAAGTGGTCCTCACTTAATGACCAGGTCCTCACTTAATGGCCAGTTGCTTAGCAAGTGTTTTTTGCCAGTTTCCAAGGCCTGGAGAGCCCTGGAGAGGGCAGGGCGAGGCCTGGGCAGGTGGCCATGTGACTGGCAAACCAAATGCAAGTGGTCCGTGCTTAATGACCGGGTCCTCGCTTAATGGCCAGTTGCTTAGCAAGTGTTCTAATTTAGGACTGACCTCCACAGAGCTACTTGGCCTGTTTTTGATGTTTTGACAGCCACACACACACACACACACACACACATCCTTCTAACCCTGCTACTCTTTGATTCTGTAAGGATCTCCTGCTGGAGCAGGGGGTTAGACTAGATGACCTCTGAGATCCTTTGCAGGCCAGTCCTAGATTGCTGTGTTGCTTCAAAGTCTTCTGAAGCCAGGGTTTATGTTCTTCCTTCCTCTCCTTTTTTTCTCTCTCCCTCCCTCCCTCCTTCCATGTATTTATCTATCCATTCATATATTTCATTTAGTTTCTCCTCTCTCCCTCTTTCTTTCTTTCTTTCCCTTTCTTTCTGCCCCTTCCTTCCATCCCCCTTTCTTCCTTTCATTTCTTTTCTCTCGTCCTTTTTCTTTCCTTCCCTTTTCTCTTTCTTTTCTTTCTTGTATCCTTCTTCTCTTTCTCTCTTTCTTTCTCTCTCCCCTCTCTCTCTTTCCCTTTCTCTCTCTTTCTGTATCCCCCTATCTTTCTCTCCCCCTCCTCTCTCCCTCTTTCTCTCTCTCTCTTTCTGTCCCTTCCTCATTCCCTCTCTCCTTCTGAAGCTAGGAAGCCCACCTGAAACGCACACAGGGGTGGGATTCTCCCAGTTTGGCCCTGTTCTATTGTACTCTGCCTATCAGAGAATAAGCCTGCAGGCAGGGACTGTGCTTTTTAATCTTTGTTCAGGGTCTTGAAAAAAATACATGCAATCAACAGAAACAAACAAGGCAGCTTAGAAACAAGAGGATGCTCAGAGCAATCCCAGTTCTACAGTATCATAGAATAAGAACAGTCCAGAAGAAAGGCAATAGCAGGCAGGCAGGCAGGCAGGCAGGCAGGCAGGCAGGCAGGCAAGCAAGCAAGCAAGCAAGCAAGCAAGAAGAAACCACCCTACTGAGGGCTGCAGAATTATGCAACCTTTAATGTTTCAGCCTGGTGACCCTTCCTAGACCCAAATGATGCTTCTTATTGTATCTACAATACATGAGTTTCAGTCCCAAAGATGCTGCTTCTCCCCAGGAGCCCAACCTTCAATTCTGGATGAATACTTCTGCACCCTTACACTCTTTGTTCCTCAACATCCTTCTCACATTGGATCACAAGCTATTGAACCAGATCAGAACCAAGAACAACAGTTTCAGTTAGGTAGATGTAAAAGAGACGTTACAGCCTTCAAACCACAATCCAAGATTGCAGGCAAAACAGAAGCCTCAGGCTCAATACTTTTAATCCCCTGACACTCATAGCCAGATATTATTTCTCTTCATTGTGACTCTGTATGCAGAGAACTTACACAAACAAAACAAACTTTACAAGAATAATAACATCTTTAGAAATGACTCTTTCTTCAAAAACCAGACATTAGGAACTGTGAATGGAGAAACTTTATTATTTAGTTAGATTCTATTTAACCTCAAGAATTCACCTGAAGGTAATAATCAGGCAACCCAACACTGACAAATCAAAGTTAACAACTTCCATGAATGCACACAAAAGAAATGTAACACTCAAACATCCCATGCTCTTAACAAAAATGAATTTGTAGCACAGAAGGGAAAATTCCAAATTTACAGATGTTGTAAACAAAAGGTTCCTAATGCAACCAGAATCCGATGCCTGTATGCTGACTTTTATTCCTTCCATTGTCACTCTGGGGCAGCCACCCAGGGTGGGATTCTCTCTTTCCTCTCTTTCTCTTTTCCTCTTTCTCTGTCCCCCCTCTCATTCCCTCTCTTTCTCTCTCTCCCTCCTCTCTTCCCCCTCCCCCCTCTCACTCACACACAAACACACACACATACCTGGTTTGGGACGAACAGCTCCAGTCAGCAGTGGGTGGTAGGAAAAGGAAGAAAGGGGGGAGGGGTGGCGTGCAACTGCAACGGAACCTTGAACACCTCCCACCCCAGCCGTCTCCGCTCCACTGGGAGTTGCTTTAGTGGCAGGCAGGATTTAAAGCAGCATGCTTAAAGAAGCAGGCATGATGGGACTTTGCAACAGGACTGCAAGGTCCCGTCACACTTAAAGCGGCATTTTGGGAGAGCAAAAGTTTTCAAAAACAGCTGAAAGATTCGAATCTCCTCCCCCCCCATCAGAAAATGCTCCCGGGCAGCAGAGAGAAGCTGGATTTAACATGGCTTGCTGCTCTGCTTGTCCAGGATCTGTTTCTAATGGGGAGGGGTAGACTTGGAAGCTTTCTACTGTACCAGGAAACTCTTGCCTCCCATCAACAGCAGCAGGAAGGAACATGTGGAGGCTCATGGAAGCTTGAGCCAGGTTAGTGGCTGCTTGCATTCTATCATCTGCTGCTGTTTTTGGGTAAGTAAAAGTTTCCCAAAACAGCGGAAAGATTCCGAATCCCCCCCACCATCAGAAACTGCTCTCGGGCAGCAGAGGGAAGGAGGATTCAACCTGGCTTGCTAGTCTGCTTGTCCAGGATCCGTTTCTAATGGGAGGGGGGGTGGACTTGAAGCTTTCCGCTATGCAGCAACAGATGAGAGAAGCAGCCGCTGTTACGCATGCGTGATAAGGACTGACTGGCAGGCAGTGGAGAAGTGAGAGGAGAAGCGGGCGGAGAAGGGTAGGACCACCCAGGGGGCCGTTTTACTGGTTCTGCGAACTAACAGGAATGTTAACAACTGGTTCTATAGAAGTGGTGCGAACTGGTAGAATCCCACCCCTGTGTTAAACACAAGAAGACTAACTCAGGACGATAATAGAAAAGCAATTTGGGAGCACTTTAAATAAGTTTTATTGTTTTTTGTAAAGTTTTGTTATATAATAGTTTTTGATTAATATTTTAAAATGTAGCAATATAGTTTTGTGTACCTTTTTATTATTTAAGCATTAAAGACATGACAAAATAAACTACCTTTTGTTTTCGTATATCTTTTTTTAATACTTAGTCATTAGGGCAAAGAAGTTATTTGAGTTGGCCTCACCCAGCCCTCTGTAGCCCTCCCCATAGCTCCCCAGGCCTCACCCAGTCCTCCTTGTAGCTCCTCGTAGCTGCCCGAGCCTCCCCCATCCCTCCCCATAGCTCCTCGTAGCTGTCTGAGCCTCGCCCAGCCCTCCTCGTAGCTATCTGAGCATCACCCAGCCCTTCTTGTAACTGCCCAACCCTCGCCTTGCCCTCCCTGTAGCCCAAGCCTTGCTCAGCCCTCCTCATAGCTCTTCATTGCTGCCCGAGCCTCGCCCAGTCCTCCCCATAGCTCCTCATTTCTGCCTGGGCCTCTCCCAGCCCACTCCAGGGCTTCCCAAGCCTTGGAAACTGGCAAAAAACACTTGCTAAGCAACTGACCACTAAGCGAGGACCTGGCCATTAAGCGAGGACCACTTGCATTTGGTTTGCCAGTCACCTGGCCACCTCTCCAGGCCTTGGAAACTGGCAAAAAACACTTGCTAAGCAACTGGCCATTAAGCGAGGACCTGGTCATGTACCTGTCCCCCAGCTGCATTGCAACGGCCCTTCCTGAGCTGCTGGACGCCTTCTCGGGGGTGGCGGTGGAGTTTCCCAGGCTTATGGTCCTGAGGGACTTCAACTTCATACAAGTTCAAATATAAATAAATAAATAAATAAATAAATAAATAAACTTGCCTTCTCTGGGAGTGGCGTCTGATTTGGCCCGGGAGTTCTTGGCATACATGACAGCCATGGACCTGACCCAGGGGATTCAGGGACCCACCCATGAGGGGGGGAACATGCTCGACCTGGTTTTTATCTCAGGACAATGGTGTAGTGATCTGGGGGGTGGATCTCCGGTTGTTTTACCCCTATCATGGACTATCTCCTGAGGCTGGTTTTCCAACTTGCTGCTCCTCGCTGCTGGGATAAGGAGCCAATACGATGGTTCCGCCCCAGGCACCTGATGGACCCAGAGAGGTTTCAGACGGCCCTGGGGTTCTTGCCCACCTCCCCCGGCCGAGACCTTGGCGGCCGCTTGGCAACAGGCCGCCTCGGCAGTGCTCAACCAGGTTGTCCCCTTGCGGCCTCTTCCTCACCGTAGACCTCGTTTGGCTCCTTGGTTCTCGGAGGAGCTTGGGGATGGCAGAGGAGATGCCTGGAGAGCAGGTGGAGGACTAGACTTCCGAGTCTGACCGTGTCCAGCTAAGAGCCTATATTAGGACTTATCTGGAAGCGATTAGAGCGGCGAGATGTGTTTATTTCTCCGCTCTAATCGCGTTCATAGATGATCGCCCTGCAGCCCTGTTCAGGGTCACTCTCTCCCTCTTGCATTTAGAGGAGAGGGGGGACCCTTTTCGGGGCAGAACAGAGGAATTTAGTCTACATCTGGCGGATAAGATCACTCAGATTCGGGCCGGCTTGGACTGACTGGCAGGGTTTAGATGTTGGAGTGGCGATGAGTCTTGTGGATCCTATCTGGGTTGAGTTTGACCCTGTCTCCCTGGATGAAGTGGACAGGATCATGCGGAGGCTGTCTTCCACCATGTGTTTATTGGACCCGTGTCCTTCCTGGTTGGTTTATGCCTCCAGGGAGGTTACACACTGGTTGGCTCCAGGCAGTTGTCAACGCTTCTTTGAGTGAGGGGGTTTTTCCCGCCACCTTGAAAGAGGCAGTGGTGAGACCCCTCCTCAAGAAGCCTGCTTTGGACCCAACCGTTTTGAATAAATATCGTCCTGTCTCCAGAGAGGAGAGAGGAGAGCGTGGTGGTTCAGCAGTTTCCGCTGTTCCTGGAGGAAACTGATTATCTCGACCTGTACCAATCAGGTTTCAGGCCCGGGCACAGCACCGAGACAGCATTGGTCACACTGATGGATGATCTCTGGAGGGCTCGGGACAGGGGTTTTTCCTCTGCCCTGGTCCTTTTAGATCTCTCAGCAGCTTTCGATACCATCGACCATGGTATCCTTCTGTGGCGGCTCCGGGAGGTGGGAGTGGGGGCACCATTTTACGGTGGTTCTCCTCTTACCTTTCGGACCACTCGCAGTCAATGTTGGCAGGAGAGCAGAGATTGTCCCCAAGGTCCCTCACTTGTGGGGTGCCCCAGGGGTCGGTTCTCTCACCTCTCCTGTTTAATATCTACATGAAACCGCTGGGCGAGATCATCCGTGGTTTTGGGGTGAGGTATCATCAATATGCAGATGATACCCAGCTTTATATCTCCACCCCAGACAGGATCAGTGATGCTCTCTCGGTGATGTCCCAGTGCCTGGAGGCGGTGCAGGCCTGGATGGGGAGTAACAGGCTCCGGCTCAATCCGGCCAAGACCGAGTGGCTGTTCTTACCGGCATCTCGGTGTTCAGTGGAAGTGCCATCTTTGGTCATGGGGGGGAGGTGTTACCCCCCGTGGATAGGGCGAGGAACCTGGGTGTCCTCCTGGATGCACAGCTCAATCTGGAGGAGCAAGTGTGGGCTGTGGCCAGGGGGCTTTGCCCAGGTTCGGCTGGTTCGCCAGCCAGCCCTTATCTGAACCAAGATGCCCTTCGAATGGTCACTCATGCACTCGTCACTTCCAGAATCGACTACTGCAACCCTCTCTACATGGGGCTACCCTTGCAGATTACTCGGAGGTTGCAGCTGGTGCAGAATCGCGGCCCGCGGCAGTGATGGGGGTATCCCGATACTCCCATGTTACACCCCTCCTGCGCGACTTGCATTGGTTGCCGGTTGCCTTCCAGGCTTCAAGGTGCTAGTAACAACTTATAAAGCCCTAAATGGCTTGGGTCCAGGGTACTTGCGGGAACTCCTGCCAGCATCACACTCCGATCACCCTGTGCGCTCCCACAGGAGGGGCCTCCTGGGAATACCATCAGTTAGGCATTGTTGGCTGGCAATTCCCAGGGCTAGGGCCTTTTCTGTGGGAGCACCCGCCCTATGGAATCAGATCTGCGGATCTTTGTTTGGCCCCTGATCCGCTCCTTTCACAAGACCTGAAGACTTGGCTGTTTCAGCAGGCGGCCTGGATTGACCAGGGTGGGTTGTTTTAATTGTACTGTTTTCATCGTAATTTTAATTGTTTTTAATGTTTTTTAGTAATTTTAGACTTGTTTTTGTTTAATATTGTTTTATTGTAAATATTTCTCTTTTTATATGTTCACGCCCTGAGTCCTTGGGAGAAGGGCTGACAATCTAAATAATAATAACAATAATAATAATAATAATAATAATAATAATAATAATAACAACAACAACAGTAAGAGAAAAGAAAATAATAATAAATGAATTATGCAAAATAAAAGAATGTTGATTTGCAAATAGGCCAGAGGAATGATTGGCATATAAATTAAAGGAAAAAAAGATAAAAATGATATTAAAATTACAAGGTGAAAACACCATGATAACAGATAATTCAAAGACGCAAAGATATTTTACCAATATTACTCTTTTTAAAATATATTTTCTTAAAGGTTTTACAGAGAACATAACAAACACAAACTAAAACAGGGAGGGATATAAATAATAATAATATGTGGGATGGATTAAAATATCCCTTCCCAGATTAAAATGTTCTTTATTCTGAACATTAAAAGAGGCAGAATATTATATTTCCCCAAAGAAGAAATGGAGAAAAATCTTAACAAAGGCAGAAAGCAGCCCCAGTCTTCCTGCCATAGGAAAACATGTTCAAACCAAGAAACATGAAGCGACTGACCTTTAGGAATGCAGATTTTGTAATCCATTCAGGAAGATTGGGCCAATCTATTCATAAACAAAACGCACAGAAGGTTGGAGCTGATGGGATTAAAATCTACATTCCCCACCCAAATTCTAAGGACAGGACATGACCTTTAGGACATAATTGGATTAATCTACCACCATTGAAATAATAAAAGACACACGGGTCACTACATTGCAAAACCCCCTGGAGCATCTCAATCACAACCTTATAAAGACCCCCAAACCTTATGAAGATCCATCTACTCACTCAGCCATTTTGTCAGCCAACCCAGAAACATGCTGCTGTCACTGAGGTTTCTGGAAACCAAATAAACAGAGACTTTCTTTCCAACCAGTCAGCCTCCATTTTATTTCCAGCATCTTTCTCCCGGCTTGGAACAGGACCAGATTTTTCTTCTCACAAATATAAATGCATTTATAACTGCTGTCAACAAAATTAGAAACCATTCCTTTTTTTTTACTTATTCATCATTCTTCTTTATTTCCTTTTTTAATGTTTGCATTGTTTTTATTTTGTTAAAAGTACTTTCATAAAAATAGAAAGAGACAGAGAGAATGAATGAATGAATGAATCAATCAATCAATCAATCAATCAATGAATTATGGATTGATTTGTTCTAGGATCCATTTGTTTGTTTTTGGTCTTAATTATCCATGGCATTCTCAGCAATCTTCTTCAACATCAAAGTTCAACCCTCTTTTGTATTCTGATTTTGTCAAATGCAATAATCTAATTAGAATTCATTATTATTTTGGTATTGAAAATTATTTGATCATTATTAAGTTTATTGGTCTGCCCATTAACAAACATTTTCTGATTACTTTACCAATAAAACCAAAATGAAAAATAGAACATTTAAGTCTTTTTACTTCCTCAAGAATAAAAAGAATACTTTGCAATGGCTGCTGTAATTCAAATACTTTTCTTTGAAACAGTCATTCCAACTCAGTTTTAAATATCTAAAAGAAAATATCCATCTGAACTTGAACTTATAAATTCTGTTGTGTAGCTTGGCCAGAAAATGTTTGGAAAACATTATACTTGAATGATTGCTCTAGGAATGTTGCTCTTAATTAACCATGCTAGTGGACTTCTCTCTATAGCATTATACTGTCACATATGATCTTTAACATGTTTTCCGCTTCAAAACCATGTTGCTTGTCACATGCTGAGTGTCTGGAATAAATTGCTGAGAATTATTTATTTTATTTTATTTATTTATTTTGTCAATCGCTTACAAGATAATAAGTATAAGGATAAACATAGTTATGAATACATGAAATGAATACATATAAGAAAAACAAAAGAAACAATAGGACAGGGATGGTAGGCACATTGGTGCACTTATGCACATCCCCTACAGATTCTTAGGAAAGGGGTGAGGTTAATAGTAGACACAATTTGTAAATTGTTAACATGTTCAAATGTTTAGATTACATGGTTGACAAATTTAGATTTGATGGTGGCAGTTCAAGGGTAGAAGGCACTGGGTGCCCATTACAAGGAAAGGGGGAGGAACAATGTGTCAATCCATTTCTGACCCACTTGCCTTATTTCTGGATCCCTGCCATCCAGAGTTGTAATTAGTATGAATTTGGCCTCAAGTTGCTGATAGTAAATTCTTGCAATCTATGTGATAAGATATCACTTATTGTGAAATGGTAGTGGTCAAACACAGGACATGAGATATATTTCTGAGATGACTGGATGATGTTTGAAGCCCTTCAGAGGCCTAGATTGCAAGACTGGGAACTAGTGAACTAGAGAATTACTGTTGGTGCTATGCATACCTATCTGTTACTGTGAGTTAGTTTTTGGAGTCACGTGATAAGTGGGAGCCTTTTAAAGTATGACAGAATAGATATTTCAGACTTACCTTGTAAGTGAGGCACTGGTTTATCCATTAGGGAGTCTGTGACAGATAGGATCATATAATCTCTGGAGTAGCGGTCTCTAACCTTAGTGGCTTGGCAGCCCAGCTGGGAGGTTAGAGGGAAACAGGGCTGCGTGAGTGGTGGGCTGGCATACATATGTGCATCAGGGGTGGGATTTATTAGTACATGCACTCACAAAATATAGTCACCAAACCAGTAGCAACACCAGTTGAATCCCAACCGGTATTACTATCGGTTCAGTGACTATGTTTTGCACGCGCTTGTACTACTAAATAGGGGCTAGATGTATACTCTTGTACTTTACCAAATTCTTCAGCCTAACCCCATTCCCCTTTTCATGTATGTAACCTGATCAATAACCACATACATACTTACTAACTGCTGAGATTCAATAAATGAATGCAACCGTGTTTTACTGTGTACTGTTGTTTCTTATGATTATGCCTGCTGGAAACAAGGTTACTGAGAAGAAGGGGAAATGTGTGGATGAAGGGCATAATTCATTGTCATTCTTTTTCTGGTCTTCCTATCTAGGGATTTTTGTTCTGCTTGAATCCAGTCCATTATTCCAGCTGTGTATCTAATAATTGAAATTGCCCAGGTGTTAATTGCCTTCATAGTATTTCCTCCACTGAGTTTGAACTTCACCCTCTTCTTCACCCTCTTAATGTATTCACTTCTAACCTTTTTTCTTGGCTTCAGTTTGCTTGATGTTGTCATCTTGAAGGATACACAGAAGTTTGTAGTGATTGTCTTCATCCAAACTTCTGATGTTATTTCCATGGGCATCTTGATTCCATCAGTTTCCACTATTTCCCCCTGGTTTGATGGTAAGGGTGGTCCATCTGTTCAGTCCAAACTTCATTACAATATATTGGTTGTATATATGGACAATGTTGAGCAACAATTCTATTTCAGATGGTGTTTTTCCATACAGTTTCAGATCATCCCTGTAAAGGAGGTGGATAGTCTAGCAGATGATTTTTAGGTGTGATAGCCATGGCCTGAGTTATTCAGTGGTATTGACAGAGGAAGTGCAATAAACAAACTGTAGAGGTGATGGAGAGTCTCCTTGAAAACTTTGTTATGTATGTAGGTTTGAATGTTATTGGTTTATTTGAACTGTTCTTGTAAAATGTCAAATGGTATTGGTTTAAATAGTGAAGAAAACCCTCCCATTATTGGCAACCACGGCTGCAGGCTATAAGAGGCAGCGAGCCCAGCCAAGTCGGGTCCATTCGAGCTGTAGTCACTGAATAAACTTTGCTGGAACTCTTCGCGCCTGACTCTTCATGCAGACTTAACACTGGCGCACGAAGGTGGGATTTCCCTGAAGAGAAGAAGACGAAGCAAGCAGAAGAGCGAGATGGCTGCGCTGAACACCCCCAGCCCTGTTCGATCCGGCGGCGGTGGGAATCATATGATCGCTTCCAGATGTACCTGGAAGGAAACGACCTACCGACATTCGAGAGACGAAGAGGGCGTATTTCACGCACTGCGGTCGGCAGTCTTCAAGATGGCTAAGGCGTTAGCGGAGCTGCAGAACTGAAGGTAATGGAATGGCCTGATTTGAGAAACTTTTAAGAGCCCATTACGCCCCACAAGTATCGCGGCCTCATTAAGAGACACGAATTTTACCGTCGGGACAAGGGGAAAGCGAGAATGTTAATGACTCGCGGAAGTTTAAGGGACATTGGGGGTGCTTGTGACTTTACCAACTTAGAAGAGGCCATGCGATCGGTTTGTTTTAGGCCTCAAAGATAAGGTCTTACAAAGCAAACTGTTAATGAAACCTAAGATCACGCTTTAAAGAGGCCATTGAAGAAGCTGTTTCAGCGGAAGCCACCAAGTCCTCAGCAGCTGCCATAAAGATTAACAAGGCCTCCCTCAAGGCCTCAAGCCATTCTGATGTGGAAAATCCACAACAAGCCCCATTGAACAAATAGACTCTGATTCAGATTGCAGTGAGGTGGAGGAAGGATTTTAGACTCAGAATGGAGAAGAAAAGAAAAGACCCTGGGAGAAAGAGGCAAGAATTTTATTGCAGAGGCTGTGGGGCCACCCCCCGACTGAATGCAAGTTCTTAGACACCATCTGCCTACGTGAGAGGGGTCACCTAGCCAGAGTCTGCAAATCATCCAGAACTCCACCTAGTAGGAAGAAATTTCCTGAAAAGGATTTTAAGCCCAACAACTTCATTGAAAAGATGGGGCGCAATTCAGAAGCAAATGGGAAGAATGAAACTCACAAACAATCACTATTGGTCATTCTTCACCCTGAGAAGCAGAAAAGTACACATGAAGGTGTTCATTGAAGGAAGGCCTTGCCAAATGGAAGTGGACTCAGGCTCTTATTTATCTATGGTGTCATGGGACACTATTCACAGGCTACTTCCCAACATTCAGAAGAAACATTTCAGCAAGCACTGACTCTTAAAGACTACCAAGGGAACAAGATTCCAGTAGTTGGAGCAAGAGATTTCAATGTGCAGTTAAAGGCCACACCAAACGTGCTTGCCTCTGACCATCGGACAAGGATCGCCCAAGCTTGCTGGGACTTGAGTGGTTCAAGCCACTAGGCATCGAGGTGACTGGCATCAATCACGTGAGCAACTCTGAATGGGAGGAGGCCTTGAAGTCTGAGTTTCCAGAGGTCTTCAGCGAAGGACTGGGCAAGTATATGGGGACCCCTATCACTTTCAACCTAGATCCCAAGGTGCCCCAATTGCTAAAGCCCAGGAGGGTTCCATTTGCTTTAAAGGAAAATTGACACAATTAGACAAATTAATTGCTCAAGGGGTTTTAGAGCCACCACTGATCCAGATGGGAAACACCCATAGTCACACCAGTCAAGGCTGATGGGTCAGTAAGAATCTGTGGAGACTATAAGGGGACACTGAACCATGCCTGCAGCAGAGCGCATATCCAGTTCCAGTTGTGCATCATCTGTTATTCACTTGGCAGGGGCAGTCTTTGCCAAATTGGACTTGGCCCAGGCATATCAACAACTAACAGTTGATGATGCCACTGCAGAGGCCCAAACCATTGTGACTCACAGAGGTGCCTTCAAATGTAAAAGGTTACAATTTGGAGTAAGCGTGGCACCTGGCATTTTCAAAGTCTTATGGAAAGAATGCTGCAAGGACTGCCAGGGGTAGTGCCTTACTTTGATGATGTGTTAATCTCTGCTGAAAATGACACTCAGCTTCAAGAAAGACTCAGAGAAGTCCTCCACCAGATTCAGAAAAGCGGGGTTAAAGGTCAAGGAAGACAAA
>CM019148.1:175091591-175137926 GCA_009733165.1 Naja naja | reverse complement strand
CCTTTTTTAATGTTTGCATTGTTTTTATTTTTGTTAAAAGTACTTTCATAAAAATAGAAAGAGACAGAGAGAAGAATGAATGAATGAATGAATCAATCAATCAATCAATCAATCAATGAATGCGGATTGATTTGTTCTAGGATCCATTTGTTTGTTTTTGGTCTTAATTACATGGCATTCTCAGCAATCTTCTTCAACATCAAAGTTCAACCCTCTTTTGTATTCTGATTTTGTCAAATGCAATAATCTAATTAGAATTCATTATTATTTTGGTATTGAAAATTATTTGATCATTATTAAGTTTATTGGTCTGCCCATTAACAAACATTTTCTGATTACTTACCAATAAAACCAAAATGAAAAATAGAACATTTAAGTCTTTTTTACTTCCTCAAGAATAAAAAGAATACTTTGCAATGGCTGCTGTAATTCAAATACTTTTCTTTGAAACAGTCATTCCAACTCAGTTTTAAATATCTAAAAGAAAATATCCATCTGAACTTGAACTTATAAATTTTGTTGTGTAGCTTGGCCAGAAAAATGTTTGGAAAAAATTATACTTGAATGATTGCTCTAGGAATGTTGCTCGTAATTAACCATGCTAGTGGACTTCTCTCTATAGCATTATACTGTCACATATGATCTTTAACATGTTTTCCACTTCAAAACCATGTTGCTTGTCACATGCTGAGTGTCTGGAATAAATTGCTGAGAATTATTTATTTTATTTTATTTATTTATTTTGTCAATCGCTTACAAGATAATAAGTATAAGGATAAACATAGTTATGAATACTTGAAATGAATACATATAAGAAAAACAAAAGAAACAATAGGACAGGGATGGTAGGCACATTGGTGCACTTATGCACATCCCTACAGATTCTTAGGAAAGGGGTGAGGTTAATAGTAGACACAATTTGTAAATTGTTAACATGTTCAAATGTTTAGATTACATGGTTGACAAATTTAGATTTGATGGTGGCAGTTCAAGGGGTAGAAGGCACTGGGTGCCCATTACAAGGAAAGGGGAGGAACAATGTGTCAATCCATTTCTGACCCACTTGCCTTATTTCTGGATCCTGCCATCCAGAGTTGTAATTAGTAATGAATTTGGCCTCAAGTTGCTGATAGTAAATCTTGCAATCTATGTGATAAGATATCACTTATTGTGAAATGGTAGTGGTCAAACACAGGACATGAGATGTATTTCTGAGATGACTGGATGATGTTTGAAGCCCTTCAGAGGCCTAGATTGCAAGACTGGGAACTAGTGAAACTATAAATACCTATCTGTGACTGTGAGTTAGTTTTTGGAGTCACGTGATAAGTGGGAGCCTTTTAAAAGTATGACAGAATAGATATTTCAGACTTACCTTGTAAGTGAGGCACTGGTTTATCCATTAGGGAGTCTGTGACAGATAGGATCATATAATCTCTAGAGTAGCGTTCTCTAACCTTAGTGGCTTGGCAGCCCAGCTGGGAGGTTAGAGGGAAACGGGGCTGCGTGAGTGGTGGGCTGGCATACACATGTGCATCAGGGGTGGGATTTATTAGTACATGCACTCACAAAACATAGTCACCGAACCAGTAGCAACACCAGTTGAATCCCAACCGGTGTTACTATCGGTTCAGTGACTATGTTTTGCACGCGCTTGTACTACTAAATAGGGGCTAGATGTACTCTTGTACTTTACCAAATTCTTTCAGCCTAACCCCATTCCCCTTTTCATCATGTATGTAACCTGATCAATAACCACATACATACTTACTAACTGCTGAGATTCAATAAATGAATGCAACCGTGTTTTACTGTGTACTGTTGTTTCTTATGATTATGCCTGCTGGAGACAAGGTTACTGAGAAGAAGGGGAAATGTGTGGATGAAGGGCATAATTCATTGTCATTCTTTTTCTGGTCTTCCTATCTAGGATTTTGTTCTGCTTGAATCCAGTCCATTATTCCAGCTGTGTATCTAATAATTGAAATTGCCCAGGTGTTCATTGCCTTCATAGTATTTCCTCCACTGAGTTTGAACTTCATCCTCTTCTTCACCCTCTTAATGTATTACTTCTAACCTTTTTCTTGGCTTCAGTGTGCTTGATGTTGTCATCTTGAAGGATACACAGAAGTTTGTAGTGATTGTCTTCATCCAAACTTCTGATGTTATTTCCATGGGCATCTTGATTCCATCAGTTTCCACTATTTCCCCCTGGTTTGATGGTAAGGGTGGTCCATCTGTTCAGTCCAAACTTCATTACAATATATTGGTTGTATATATGGACAATGTTGAGCAACAATTCTATTTCAGATGGTGTTTTTCCATACAGTTTCAGATCATCCCTGTAAAGGAGGTGGGATATTCTAGCAGATGATTTTTAGGTGTGATAGCCATGGCCTGAGTTATTCAGTGGTATTGACAGAGGAATCAGTGCAATAACAAACTGTAGAGGTGATGGAGAGTCTCCTTGAAAATTTTCTATTATGTATGTAGGTTTGAATGTTATTGGTTTATTTGAACTGTTCTTGTAAAATGTCAAATGGTATTGGTTTAAATAGTGCGGAAGAAAAAACCTGCACTCCCATTGGCTGGCAACTACGGCTGCAGGCTATAAGAGGCAGCCGTAGCCCAGCCAAGTCGGGTCCATTCGAGCTGTAGTCACTGAATAAACTCTTGCTGGAAATCTTCGCGTCTGACTCTTCATGCAAACTTAACACTGGCGATGAGGTGGGATTTCCCTGAAGAGAGGACCGCGCGAAAGACAAGCAGAAGAGCGAGATGGCTGGCTGAACCCCCCCCAGCCCTGTTCGATCAGCGGCGGAAGACTGGGAATCGTATGCGGATCGCTTCCAATGTACCTGGAAGGAAACGACCTCGCCGACATTCCCGAGAGATGGAAGAGGGCGGTATTTCTCACGCACTGCGGTCCGGCAGTCTTCAAGATGGCGAAGGCGTTAGCGGGAGCTGCAGAACTGAAGGTAATGGAATGGCCTGATTGGAGAAACTTTTAAGACCCCATTACGCCCAAAGTATCGTGCCTCATTAAGAGACACGAATTTTACCGTCGGGATCAAGGAAAAGCGAGAATGTTAATGACTTCGTGGCAAGTTTAGGGGACATTGGGGGGTGCTTGTGACTTTACCAACTTAGAAGAGGCCATGCGTGATCGGTTTGTTTTAGGCCTCAAAGATAAGGTCTTACAAAGCAAACTGTTAATGAAACCTAAGATCACGTTTAAAGAGGCCATTGAAGAAGCTGTTTCAGCGAAGCCACCAAGTCCTCAGCAGCAGCCATGAAAAAAGATTAACAAGGCCTCAAGCCATTCTGATGTGGGAAAATCCACAACAGCCCATTGGAACAAATAGACTCTGATTCAGATTGCAGTGAGGTGGAGGAAGGGATTTTAGACTCAGAATGGAGAAGAAAAGAAAAGACCCTGGGAGAAAGAGGCAAGAATTGTATTGCAGAGGCTGTGTGGGGGCCACCCCGCACTGAATGCAAGTTTTAGACACCATCTGCCTACGCTGAGAAAAGGGGTCACCTAGCCAGAGTCTGCAAATCATCCAGAACTCCACCTAGTAGGAAGAAATTTCCTGAAAAGGATTTTAAGCCCAACAACTTCATTGAAAAGATGGGGCGCAATTCAGAAGCAAATGGGAAGAATGAAACTCACTAAACAATCACTATTGGTCATTCTTCACCCTTGAGAAGCAGAAAAGTACACGTGAAGTGTTCATTGAAGGAAGGCCTTGCCAAATGGAAGTGGACTCAGGCTCTTATTTATCTATGGTGTCATGGGACACTATTCACAGGCTACTTCCCAACATTCAGAAGAAACATTTCCAGAAGTAAGCACTGACTCTTAAAGACTACGAAGGGAACAAGATTCCAGTAGTTGGAGCAAGAGGTTTCAACGTGCAGTTTAAAGGCCACACCAAACGTTTGCCTCTGACCATCGTGGACAAGGATCGCCCCAAGCTTGCTGGGACTTGAGTGGTTCAAGCCACTAGGCATCGAGGTGACTGGCATCAATCATGTGAGCAACTCTGAATGGGAGGAGTCCTTGAAGTCTGAGTTTCCAGAAGTCTTCAGCGAAGGACTGGGCAAGTATATGGGGACCCTATCACTTTCAGCCTAGATCCCAAAGGTGCCCCCAATTCGGTTAAAGCCCAGGAGGGTTCCATTTGCTTTAAAGGAAAAAATTGATGCACAATTAGATAAATTAATTGCTCAAGGGGTTTTAGAGCCCACTGATCACTCCAGATGGGAACCCCCATAGTCACCCAGTCAAGGCTGATGGGTCAGTAAGAATCTGTGGAGACTATAAGGGGACACTGAACCATGCGCTGCAGCAGAGCGCATATCCAGTTCCAATTGTGCATCATCTGTTACATTCACTTGGCAGGGGTACAGTCTTTGCCAAATTGGACTTGGCCCAGGCATATCAACAACTAACAGTTGATGATGCCACTGCAGAGGCCCAAACAATTGTGACTCACAGAGGTGCCTTCAAATGTAAAAGGTTACAATTTGGAGTAAGCGTGGCACCTGGCATTTTTCAAAGTCTTATGGAAAGAATGCTGCAAGGACTTCCAGGGGCAGTGCCTTACTTTGATGATGTGTTAATCTGCTGAAAATGACACTCAGCTTCAAGAAAGACTCAGAGAAGTCCTTACAAGTTTCAGAAAGCGGGGTTAAAGGTCAAGGAAGACAAATGCACACTTAAAAAACAGAGTTGAGTTCCTGGGCTACATGATTGACAAGCATGGCATCCACCCTACTGATGCCAAGGTTAAAGCAATCAAAGAAGCCCCTAAACCTAAATGCAAAACAGATTTTGCAAGCTTCCTTGGACTCATTAACTTTTATCACATGTTTCTACCTCAAAAGGCATCCGTTGCTGAACCTTTGCATCGTCTGCTTGATAAAAAAGCTGTTGGATCTGGGGAGGAAGGAACAATCAGCATTTAACAGTATTAAGAGACTAATCACATCTGATGCTGTATTGATACAATTCTCTGAGAATTTGCCTGTTGTACTGACTTGTGATGCATTCCCTTTTGGAGTGGGGGGGTTTGAGCCACAGGCTTCCCAGTGGAAGGGAAGCCCTCATTGCATTTTACTCGCACTTTGTCCAAAGCAGAGAGGAATTATGGCCAACTGGACAAGGAGGCATTGGCAGTTGTTGCAGCTGTCAAGAAATTTCATGAATATCTGTATGGCAGGTCATTTATCATTGTTACAGATCACAAACCTTTATTAGGCATTGTGGCAGGAGACAAACCTACACCTACTATCCTGTCACCAAGAATGCTGAGGTGGACTGAATTTCTTGCAGCCTATTCATACAAACTGATTCACAGGCCTGGCAAGGACATTGGACATGCTGATGCACTGAGTCGTTGCCCACTGCCTTGCCACAAGGTGGACTTTGAACCAGAAACACACACCTTTTTCCTAGAGACTGTTGCTAAGCTTCCAGTCCATGCTGCTGAGATTGCCAGAGAGACTGCCAAAGACACTGTGTTGGCTCCTGTTATAGGCTGGATTAAGAAAGGCTGGCCTCTTCAAGATCTACCTCACCTTGCCCAACCTTTTAAGTCCAGGCAAACTGAATTATCTGTATTAAGAGGATGTATTTTGTGGGGTAACAGGGTGGTTATTCCTGCAAAACTGCAAAGAGAGGTTTTGGAAATGTTACATGAGGGTCATCCTGGGATTGTAAGGATGAAGGGATTGGCCAGGAGTTATGTATGGTGGCCAGGTATTGACAAAATGGTTGAAAACTGGGTTGCATCTTGTCCCAATTGCCAGGTAGTCAGGCCTGCTCCACCTCACGCCCCCACACAGGAATGGGAATGTCCTAGGGGCCCGTGGTCTAGGATCCACATTGATTTCGCAGGCCCTACTAGAGAGCATACTTTTCTGGTTATAGTAGATGCATATTCCAAATGGCTCGAGGTAATTCCCATGACATCCACCACAACTGATGCTGTCATCAAGCAGCTCAGAAAACTGTTTGTAACCCATGGGTTACCAGATGTCCTTGTCTCTGACAATGGTCCTCAATTCACATCTAACATTTTTGAATCCTTTCTAGCACAACAGGGTATCAGACATGCCCTCACTGCCCCTGGGCACCCTTGCTAATGGCCGGGCTGAACGCATGGTACGTTTTACCAAAGAGAAGCTCCAGCAACTGGGTCCTGGGGACATCACTGAGAAGCTTGAAAAACTTCTTAGTGTTCAGCACATCACTCTAGCCCATCAAATAACTTATCCCCAGCAGAGTTGTTGATGGGTAGGAAACTTAGGTCTTCCCTTGACCACCTTCATCCCACTTACGCACCCAACGCACCACTGGATTCCACTTCCAAAGTTCGTACTTTCAGTGTGGGTGATTCTGTATATGCTAAGAACCTTATAGGTGAACCTCTGTGGATTGCTGCTGAAATAACTCACATCACTGGCCCTCGTTCTTACAGGGTACAAACAGAGGATGGACTCCTCTGGAGCAGGCACATTGACCAACTTAGATCCAGGTTCCCTCAGGAACATCGCCCTGTCTCTCTCTGGGTCCCTCACCTGATGTCACTTCTAGGGGGGAAGGGGAGGAACAGGAGGAAAATCAGCAAGCAAGAATCAACCCCATGTGTAGCGAGCCATTACGACAGGAACCATCCGAACCCTGTCACAATGCCAAGATCCATCCTTAGAAGTGGAAGATTGCACATCACTACCTGACTTGGGTGCTGACATTGGAATGGAGATGGGTTGGGAGGAGAGACCAGATTCTAACAGTCTAACAGGGTCTCCTTTCACAGGAAGTCCCAACAGGGAAATGTCAGCAGAAACATTTCCCCTCTCACTGGGTGAGAACGTTAAAACTTCTGAACCACGAAGGTCTCAACGTACACGTAAGAGCCCCACCTATTTAAAGGAATACATTAGATAGGTTGGGGTTTGGTATGGACTGAACCTAGTGGGGAGGGGTGTTATGTATGTAGGTTTGAATGTTATTGGTTTATTTGAACTGTTCTTGTAAAATGTCAAATGGTATTGGTTTAAATAGTGCGGGAAGAAACCCTGCACTCCCATTGGCTGGCAACTACGGCTGCAGGCTATAAGAGGCAGCCGTAGCCCAGCCAACTCGGGTCCATTCAAGCTGTAGTCACTGAATAAACTCTTTGCGTCTGACTCTTCATGCAGACTTAACAATTAACATCTCCCAATCTATCACTGTTGACCAGCAACTGTGCTTTCCATTGTGCCACCAATCTTTGCACAAAGCTTCTGATGTTTCTACTGACTCCTGTCATTCTACTACTGTTATTATTAGCTGTTGCTTATTACATTATCTTGTGAGAATGTCACAAGAACTGAAATCCATTTTAAACTAGCTTTTATCTCAAATTTTATTGTGCTTTGCAAAGTGGCATGTAAGCTTTAAAATGTATGAATAATCATAGCATATTTCCACCAAGAGACTGATGAGTAGAGAAGATTGAAAAACACGCATATGTGAAGTGAAGGAATCTAGAATCTAAATGATGATTCATGTTATGAACGAGGCAGAGCACACAACTTATATGGCATAGGAGGAGCTGTAAACCCAATTGCTGGTGTCAAGTCCAGATCTTCTTTTGATATTCCAGGGGGTGTCTGGAAAGTGAATCTCTGTAGGAGGCTAGTAAAGAACAGGAAGAGCTCCATTTTGGCAAGGGTCTCACCTAAGCAGATTCTCCGACCTGTAACAATGAACAAAGATGGGGAAACGGGTTTCATTGGTTCTTCAGTAACATTTTGCAGTTCCTGCCATAAAATGGTGGCTCAGAAATGACAAATTGCATGCATGAAAATGAACTAATTCAAAATTTTACAATAGAGATTAAACGTATAGGAATAATGCAGCTTTTTAAAAACTGAACCTCCAGTACATTTCTTCTATACTGAATCCCTGAAAATAGCTTGAACATCCTATTATAGTTTGTTTGTTTGTTTTTAAATTACATTTATATGCCTCCCTTCTCCAGAGACTCAGGGCAGCTTACAATTTTTGGGATACAACCCAGTGCGCTCAGCAATAGCCTTCATTCCATTGTATATGCCTGCTTATTACTAAGCGGCATTTTTACAAAGTCAGCTTATTGCCCCCAACAATCTTGGGTCCTCAATTTACCTACCCCGAGAGGATGGAAGGCTGAGTCAACCTTGAGCCTGGTGGGATTCAAGCCTGCACTAATTGCAGGCAGCTGGAATTTAAGAGCTAGGCATTTAGCAGCCTGCACCACCAAGGCCATTTTTAGAATGTTGAGTGGATTATTCTGATGATTTCTTTACGAATAACGTTGAAAGGAAGAATCTGTTGTTGAGACTCTTCATTCACTTCATACAAGTATGATAGAAGATGTTACCTGCAGAAAATGGCATGAATGCATCCCTCTTTACAAATTTTCCTTCCGAGTCAAGAAAATGCTCAGGGTAGAATTCATAAGGTTTCTCCCACTGGGATTCATCATGGAGCACAGAAGTCAGCAAGGGAACGATGTGTGTGCCCTGCAGGTATTAATGAATTATTAAACAATTAGCACTCCTCTTTGGTTTACTCATTACTATGAAAACTTAAAAAGCCATTCCAAATACATGAATTTCCCAATATGATGGGAATGGAACACCTTCCAGGTGAATTGTTATGACCAGTTAGATGTCTCTATTAATAGCTTTGCAGAGACAGCACAACAGTGGAGCTGCCAGCTAAGAGTCAGATTTGGCTGATAGAAAATTTCTTTGGAAGAAGGAGAAATTGGGAGATTATCAATGTCTGCTCTAGAAGAGCTGCTCCTCTCTAAAAAAAAAACTACAGTAATTTAATTTCTTGGGTTGAGTAGCGTAGGAATCAAGGACTTATAATAGTGAGGGGTCCTGGTGTTCTCTGAGCTTACTTTTTTTTTTCTTGCAGACGTTTCATTACCCTAACTAGGTAACATCATCAGTGCTATAAGAAGTGCTGTTTGCTGTCAGTTTGCAGTCAACCTCGTGTCAACCCTGAGCTACAAATATTCTCCTTTATTGGTATTTACAGTAGTGCCCTAAATGACTTTGCAGTCTTTTTATGAACATTTGACTGGCTAAAGTATCATCTTCCTAATCACTTTACAGTTTAATTGCTTTATAACTTAAGAAAGATATTCTGAAGAGTAATAAGAATTAAAGAATCTTAATGAGGGTCTTCTTTTTGAAATTAAGAAGACAAAAAAATCCTATCTTAATGGCTTTTAATTTAAAGGCAAAATGTTGACAAGATTGTGATATTCGGTCTCAAAGAGTAAAGGATAGTGATTTTTAAAAATAGATTTATTTTTCTTTGATGAAAGTATCTTTGAAATTAAATAAACTTAATTAGACTAACATGGGAAGGCTGACTCTATATGAGGACTATAGTGGTGGATTTTACAAAACAAGAAAATAAGAATATTATGAGCTAGACTGCTTGACTGTAATTATGGAAAACTAGCTGAGACTAAAAAGTTTGTAATAGAGAAAAACAAAACAGAAAAATAAAGCCTACTTTATTCTCATCATAGTAACTGTTTTTGTTGTTAGTTGTGAAGTTGTGTCTGACCCATCATGACCCCATGGGCAACATTCCTCTAGGCCTTCCTGTCCTCTACCATCTTCTGGAGTCCATTTAAGCTCACGCCTATTGCTTCAGTGACTCCATCCAGCCATCTCATTCTCTGTCGTCCCCTTCTTCTATTGCCCTCAATCTTTCCCAGCAATATGCTCTTCTCCAATGAGTCCTTCCTTCTCATTAGGTGGCCAGAGTATTTGAGTTTCAACTTCAGAATCTGGCCTTCTAAAGAGCAGTCAGGATTGATCTCCTCTAGGACTGACCGCCTTGCAGTCCAAGTGTTGTGGTTTGCCGGAAGTAGGTGAGGACGGCTGAGGTCTCGGATACTGGATGCACTACTGTTGAAGACCATTACAACATATTTTTACTTGAAGTCAAAGGAGTCATCAAATTACATGTACCAATAACAACTCCCAAAACCAGAAAAACAGATTACCCATAACAATAAGGAAGCTTCAATCCAAAAAGAGATCATTTTGGCGGAAAAACAAATCTGGTCATGTTGCCAACTTCAAAAACTGATACAAAAATTTATGTCACCAGATAAAGACTGAATGCACCAATTATCACATTAAACAAGAGGAAAACTTTCTACCGGTGCTTTTTACAATTTTGTAAACAACAAACTAAAAGACTCAAGGTCCATCCCACCCCTGAAAGGACCTAATGGTAAAGACTGCAACAATGGCACCATTAAAGCCAACCTCTTTAATACATTCTTTGGCTCATTATTTGTAAACAGCAATGGATCATGCCCAGTATTTCCTAGTCGAACCACAGACAACTACAATGATCTAATACATATTGATTTTACAGAAGACAATGTTGAAAAAGCACTATGCAATCTAAAACCATCCCTATCTATTGGACTGGACAGAATATGTGCCTACTTCTTTAAAAAGCTATCCAATGCCAGAGCTGAGCCTCTAAGCATAATCTTTGAAAAATCCTTCAGGACCAGCTCCTTGGTCACTAGCCACGGTCATCCCCATGTTCAAAAAGGGATACCCCAGCCTAGTTGAAAATTACAGATCGATCTCTTTATGCTGCATCACCTGTAAAGTCATGGAATCAATTATTAACCAATCCATTATCCTCCACTTAGAGACAAACAACCTACTCTCTAATAAACAATTTGGTTTCAGAAAAAAACTATCCTGTAATCTGCAACTCTTACATTGCAAAAACATATACATAACTGGATAGAAGCATTCCTGTCAAACAGACAACAAATGGTCAAAATTGGGAGCGTCCTATCAAATTCTGTACCTGTCAACAGTGGTGTCCCCCAAAGCAGTGTTCTAGGACCAACTCTCTTCATACTATACATAAATGACCTCTGTGATCATATTAAGAGCAACTGAGTTCTTTTCGCTGATGATGTAAAGCTATTCAACACCACTGACAATACTGGTACCCTTCAAAAAGACCTCGACTATGTATCAGAATGGTCAAACAAATGGCAACTTCAAATCTCAACAAATAAATGCTCTGTCTTACATATTGGCAAAAAAAATCAGAAAATAAAATACAAACTGAATAGTCAAGACCCTGCTGATGATCTGTCAAAGACCTTGGAGTACTCATCTCTAATGATCTAAGTGCTAGAGCCCACTGTAACTACATAGCCAAAAAGGCATTAAGAGTTGTTAACCTAATCCTAGATAGCTTTTTCTCTGGTAATATCACACTACTAACTAGGGCATACAAAACATTTGCTAGACCAAGACTTGAATGCAGCTCATCAGTCTGGAACCCATATTACATATCTGATATTAATACAGTTGAGAGAATCCAGAAATATTTCACAGGAAGAGTTCTCCACTCCTCTACTCGTTGCAGAATACCTTATGCCACCAGACTTGAAATTTTAGACCTAGACAACTTAGAACTATGCCGCCTTCAGTCCGATCTAAGTATAGTACATAAAATTACATATTGCAATGTCCTACCTGTCAATGAATACTTTAGCTTCAACCATAACAATACAAGAGCACACAATAGATACAAACTCAAGGTAAACCGCACCAAACTTGATTGCAGGAAATACGACTTCAGCAACAGAGTGGTCAATGTCTGGAATACTCTACCAGACTCTGTGGTTTCTTCCCCAACCCCCCAAAACTTTAACCTTAGACTGTCTACTATTGACCTCACCCCTTTCCTAAGAGGTCTGTAGGGGGCGTGCATAAGCGCACCAATGTGCCTACCGTCCCTGTCCTATTGTTTTTTTTCTTATATGTATCCATTTCATGTATTCATAACTATGTTTATACTTATACCTGCTATCTTATAATTACTTGACAAAATAAATAAATAAAATAAATAAAATAAAATAAATGAGGGGCCTGTGTGTGATGCAGGGATGAGGCCAGGACCATCAGGGAGTGGAATGCTGCCTTCAGAGAGTGTGGAGGCTGGAAGCAGTGATGCAGAGGACCCCGAGGAGCCTGTGCCCAGTGCACGTGCACACAGGGCTGCTCGAAGGAAACAGCAGCTGCAGCAGCACAGGCAACTCGGGAATAAGGCTGCAAGGTAATGGCCCCTCCCTTAAGAGATAAAAGCCAGCCTGAGAGACTGGGATTCTTTGCAGGAAGCAAAGAAGTTCTTGCACTTCAAGCCTTGTGGACATTCGGACTATACTGGTTTGTGTTTGGAGACTTTTTGTTTTGAATAGTTCTTGGCAACTTAATCTAGTGTTCTTGGCAGCCTTGCACAACCTTGGCACGGGTCGTTCTTATCAGAGACAATTAGTTTTCATAGCCTTTTAACTGTGAATGAACGAATTTGCAGAGAAGCATTAAAAGGTTTTGCTTTTACCTCAGTTTGGTGTTTGTTTCCTTGGAACAAGGTTTGGGTCAGAACACCAAGGGGTTTACAGGAGTCTTCTCCAGCACAATATGTCACAGGCCTCAATTCTTTGGTGCCCAGCCTTTATTATCTATTAGACTAATAACTGTTAGGCTAGTAATGGTTAGACTTCCACTTTCTCACTATAGCAACTACAAGAAAAACTGCCATATTGGGAGATGGGTCCTAAAACAAACAGCTGATAAGGGCATTTCAACATATTTATTTTCAAACAGAAACTGTTGGAAGAAATTGGTTTAAAAAATGACTGCAACAATTCAAAAAAGGAATGGAGGAAAGATGGGATTGAAAAAAATCTAAACAAAAGAAAAAAGAAAATTAAGAAAATCTCCATCTTGGGTGATCCAAGTAATGCTATGGCTGCCCTGCCTCAGTGCCTGCAGGGGTCTGGATGGGGGACAACAGGCTTCAGATGAACTCTGGCAAAACTGAATGGCTACAGAAGCAGATAACCTCAAGATCTGGTTCTTTATTACCCTTAGTTCTGGATGAGGGTTGCATTACCCCAAGTAGATCTGTACAAAATCAAGAAGTTGTCCTGGACTTGTTACTCCTGCTCAAAGAATGAGTGGAAATCATGGCTAGGAAGGCCTTTGTACAACTTTGTGTTGTGTACCAGCTGCCCCCTTATCTGGATTGTGAGGCCCTGTGCATGATCACTCATCCCCTACTCATCTCTTGTTTGGATTACTGCAATGCACTCTAAATAGGGCAACTCTTGAAAAATGTCCAGAAGCTGCAGTACAGCTTGGTGCAGAATGGAACAGCATTCACAGCTCTGGGGCCTCCTAAAATGGCCACATATAACACTACTGTTGCAAGACCTGCATTAGTTACCAGTTTGCTTGTGGGCCCAATTCAGGCTCCTAGTTATTATCTTTAGAGCCTTATATGGCATGGGTTCAGGGTATCTGATGAGTTGTCTCAACCCAATGGAACTACTGCACTCACACCAGTGGAAGAAGGCTGCTACGGACCCTGTCTGCTAAGAAATTCCAGCAGGTGGGGTCAAGGAGAAGAGCCTTTTCTGCTGTGGCAACAACCTTGTGGAACACTCTACCACCAGATGTGAAAACAGCTCCCACCTTCTGGAAAGATATTAGAAGTTGGTTTTGCTGGTTGGCTTGGGACCACTAGGGGGACCACCACTGCTGAAGTTGGTTTATTTATTTATTTATTTATTAAATTTATATGCTGCCTATTTCCCAGATAGGGAAACTCTTAGCAAATTACAGAACATAAAGATATACAGCAAATAAATACATAAATATATATAATAAATAATAAAATTGATGTATGAGAAAATTATAGACCTATTGGAAAATTATCAAGGGATGTTAAAATCAAATCAAGAGAACAATTAATAGCAGAAAGATATAGTTACCCTACTTACAGTTATCAGAAAAAAATAAAATGGATAAAGGCTTATGATATGGAGCAAAAACTGTGTACTGATGAGGAACATGTAATTGCTAAAATATAAATTTAAACTTTTGTTAAACATTTTATCATGTTTGGTGGACATGTAAAAAGGCTAAAAAATGTTGGATCCAAATACATACTTTGATACAAAGGATTGTAAAAGTTAAGATTAAATTTGAAGTCAGAACTTCCTTTTAGGATTGATGGATAGACAGGGAAAAAAACACATGGAAGATTATTTCAATATACTGTATGATCGCAGCAGAACAGAGATGAAAAATTAGGCACTAGCCATTATGGAGGAATGTTTGGTGAGTTTGGTAGATTTTGCTGAAATTGTAAATTAACCTTTTTGATGAAAGAAATTACATTATCTATTACATTATTCTGGACTGAAAGCCTCTTATGGACTTTTAGTATAAAAATAAAAAATAAACTTGTGAGTTTCAATAATTAGGCAGGGTAGAATATAGAAAGAAGAAGAATATGATGCAACCTTAGAGAGAGAGGTGAAAATATATTTGTACTTATAACTGCTATGAAGAATATTAGAAGCCACTTCTTTAACTTTTTTTCCTCTTCTTGCACTTTTTGCTTCTTGTGTGATTTCCTTCTCTACTTTTTACTTTCTCCTTGTGCACTAGTTTGTATCAGCTTTGACCTTCCTATTTAAAAGTTAAAAATTATACTAAAAAGGATTGTGATTTAAATTTCAGAGATATAGAAATGTTGAACACTGGTACTTTTTATGACATAGATCTCAAACTTATCAAGAGGATGATCTGGTTGGACATAATAATTAAGAGGGTATACACTGGCCAACACTGAGTGAACAAAGCACTTATATGAGACTAATCACCTTTGGAATGAAAAAGCCTTTGAAAGTTATATCCACTGTAGTTGCTCGTGCTACATTTGCTGGAACAATATCAGCAAACCTTTGGACTTCATGGATAACTGCATCAGTATAAGGCATCTTTGCTCGATGTTCAATCCTTGGCTGAGCAGACCCAATGATTCTTGAAATTTCTTCAGAGACCTTATCTAGGAAAATGAAGCAATTATAAGATGTTTGTTAATGTTTTAATTTTGCATTAAACCTTGGGTACATTTAACTGTGAAAGATAAGTATCATGAAAAGTTCAAAAAATGTGATGCCATCATCCAAGATTTTTTTTTTTTAAAAATGGCCACGCTGCATAATATATTCTATATAAGGGAAACATTTTTGCTTGAATTTGCTTAAAATTTTGTTGTGTATATATGCTGTTAATTTTGCCATTGCTGCATATTCTCCAAATTTAAATTCCCTGTCAGATATTGTCAGAAATGTTTCTTTCTTCAAGTGTTGGATAAAATTTATTTTTTCTGGTATGAGTATCTTATGGTAATACAATGATGTTGATACTCAAACAGGCCACCCCATGCTGTTCACTAAGGTGCATGGGGATTGGGGAAGGGCACAATTGTCCTCGTGGCCCAGCACCTCAGGATTTGCTGTGCAGCATTTACCTTCATATGGTGGTTTTTGTTGTTGTTTTCTGTTTACAGGCTCCTGTGCCCTACCCAAGGCAGCTTGAGTTCCATGAGTCCTTTATTCCTGAAGTAGCTCTTCTTCAGACTTTCCAAATCTGTTCTCACATGATTTCAGAGGCTCTGGAGGCCATGCAAGAACAGGTCCTTATTCTCACAAATCTCCACAGCCTCTAAAACTTTTGTAAGAATGGGGCATGCTTTCAAGGATAGTTCTCAGGTGTTGGTAAACATTGGTATGTCAAAACATCAAACGTTTCTTGGTTTGACATAACCACAAACGTTGGTATGTCAAAACATCATAGCATATCACCTTTGACATAGGTTCTCTGTCACTGGCCTAGCCAAATGAATGTTGCAAGTAACCAAGGATGTTCATAGACAACAAAGGAACTGTGCAAAGAAATTCCACACCATTCAACACATTATTTCTTTTTTGACAACAATTGTCAGCCATGAAATTTTACTTTTGTAAAATTATAAAATGTTTCATTGCCTCATTCTTTAATTTAACAAAATATTTGAATATTGAAATCCAACCAAATGAAAAGTGCTTACTCTGAATGTCAGGATATTTCATCATTAGTAGTATGGCCCAGCGTAATGTGGTTGAAGTCGTGTCCATCCCAGCAGCAAATAGGTTATTCACAACAGCAGTTAGGTTTTCATTATGAAAATACCTTTCTCCTTTGTTTTTCTTCTCCTGCAATATATAAATAGTCTATCAAAGCATATTCAGTATACTCACATCAGCTAAATAGCAGAGAGCTGGAGAACACTGAACAATAGGAGCATCTCCCAGAATTGTGGATTTCAGTCCCCAGCTTTCTAAATCAATGAAAAGGATTGTGGGAATGGTAGTTCTAAACACCATAAAGTACTGAGCTCCCTATGATTTGTGATTAAGACATTCATAGAAATGGAAATAATGAGCATGAAATTCTATAAAAAGTCTTCTAGAAATTCCTATTTTCATAAAATCATAGGGTTGGAAAGGACCTTTATTAATTATTTTTTTTATTTTTAATATAATAATTCCATCTTCAGTTAAACAGTGTGCTGTCTGGGTATAAGTATCTTTGTTGAACAGTAATCAATATGTGAAACATCATTCATTACATTGATATTAATTCTACAATATTAAAAAAGTAATATTCAACATATTAATTCTATGATATTAAAATAGTAATATTCAAAATACTAATCATAATATTTGCTTATCTCTTTTAGCATATCTCCTTTATTTTTTTCCCTTGTTTCCCTGTTTCTAACTTCCATTTTTGTTGTTTAACCATTGATAAAATAAATCCCACGTCATATAATAGTCAATTTGATCTTTCTCCTTGATTGCAAGCTTTAGTCTGTTCATTTCTGCACATTCTAATATTTTCCTAATCACATTCTCATCTGTAGGTATCTCTTCACTCTCCCAGCTTTCTGCAAATATAATTCTAGCAGCAGTTAATATATAAATAACTAAATATGCATTTTCCTTACTATATTTTTTGAATAGAATCTCCAAAAGAAATATTTCTGGCTTTAAATCAATACGCTGTTTTACCATTTTTTTAGGGTTGGAAAGGACCTTGAAGGTCTTCTAGTACAAACCCCAAGGCAGGAATCTTTATTTTCTTCCTTCTTTTTCCTGAAAATCTCAAGACTAGCTTACAAAGGTAAATCAGTGAGTTTTTGCTTTCAGTCCAGTTATCTCAAAATAAATAAGCGAAGAGGACAAGCAACCAGCATCTATCTAATTTATAAGAACTGGAAATATTAGAATGGCAAGGTTCTAGGATGGAAACTCTTCCACTCAATTGACAGAATAATTACTGATGCTGACACCTGAGTAATGGCTAAAGGAAGCATGTTTCATCAGAGACGCCAAGGAAGAGACCTCCTTCCTTCCTTCCCCTAGGTTTTGAAGCCTCAGAAACTCAGTAAATAAATAAATGAAATACTCCCAGAGGGGGGAAATATTAAGCATTGGAGTTTAAAAATATCTCCATCATACTGAAGCTTCTCAACATGAAAAAAAACACCAAGCCAAATGTTCAGCAATATTTTCAAAAGACACCCTCCCCAGTTGAGTTCCTACAGGACCAAAAATCATTATTTCATAATTGCCTGGCATTGTATCTATGTCTAAATAGGGCTTTCATTAACTAAGCCCTTTACAACTACTTGTTGCTTTCCACAAGTTGTCTTGAAAAAAAGACATGATTTGGGAGGTAATTATTTTTTTAAACAGATCTCATTTTCATTGTATCCCAATCAAGGTATAACCACAGACAGCACAACTCAGATGATTGTGCCCAATTTAAATATATTAGTAGTAGTAGTAGTAGTAGTTGTTATAGTAGTAGTAGTAATATTATTATGAGGAGAAGCAGCAGCAGCAGCAGCAGCAGCAACAGATTTGTTTAAATGAACTTCATTTAAATTGAGGAAATTAATACTTTAAAGTTTAAACAAATGTTTTGCAACAGATGATTCATACTACATGTAGCACTTTAGTATAACCCTCAAAATGTACTATTTGGGACATTTTTTAAGGAGACTCCCTTGGTTTTTAGTTTAAAACTTTTAATTGTCAGTTAAAAATTAGTTTTTATTTTCTGCTTTAAAGGTATGAATATGATATGAAAAGCTCATTTGGAACTAACAATAAAGAAGAATATCTTCATTAGCTCAAGGTTGAAATGAGGGGTCCTTGGTGGTCAGGTTCTGACCAGTTCTGGAGATCTGGTAGCGGAAATTTTGAGGAGTTCAGAGAACCGGCAAATATCACCTCTGACTGGAGATTTTACAATATCCTTCCCCTGCCATGCCCTCCAAGCCACGCCCACAGAACCGGTGGTATAAAAATTTGAATCCCACTACTGGCTTCGTTGTTTTCCTTGCAGAAGTTCATTACCCAAACTAGGTAACATCATCAGTACTAGTTATCTAGTTACCAAGTTTGGGTGACTAAACATCTATAAGAAAACAACCAAGCCCAGAGAGCACCAAGGGCCCCTCATTCAGAATTCCTGGCATAAAACACTTCCTTTACCTCTGCTTGTCGGACAAGAAATGAATCAATTAAGCTCCTCTGGTCATTTTCATCCAGAGCTTTGAGGTGTTCTATGAAAGTGGTCTTTATGAAACCATACAATTCCTTTTTGTTATTCAGAAGTATCTTACGAGTACCAAAAAGAAAGCCAAACAGGGGGAACATATTATAGAACTGAAAAATACAAAAAGAATAAAAAGAGTCATGAAGAAACCTGAATAATTTTCATGTGGGCAATGTAGACATTGTTATTAAAACTATTCATATTTCATAGTGGGAAATGGTTGCATACTGCATATAAGACATCAGGGCTTTTTCTGTCATAGTGAATCTTGAAAACCATAGAATATTTATTATCAATCCCACACTACAGTAAAGATAACACAGTGAACACACAATGAACTCTTTTTAAAATTGAAAAAATAATTTACCAAGACAGGAGGGCTTCCTGAAAGCTGGACATTTTCATTGACTAACTTTATTAGTCTTTGAAATGTGGGGTCTTCATACTGATATCGCTTGCCAAGTATAATGGACACTATGATGTTGCCAACAGCAGAATTCATAATTGCTGTATTCTCAAAAGGTTGTCCTATATAGCAAATATTAAAATTAAACAAAGTCATTAAAATTAATTTACAGCTATGAAGAACATCAGCTTTAAAAGACTCTTCAATGGCAAAGTCTTCCCACCTTAGGCACAGTACATTTCTCCAGGAAACTGATAGCCAGTGCTGGAGAAAATGGATATATTGGACAAAGGAATATTAAATAGGATTTAAGTATTTGAGGAACTTCGCTGGCAGCTCTAGAAGTAGACTGTTAACTTTTCTGCAATAAATCTCTGAATGTCTAGCTCCAAGTGAATCCTCAGAAGGAAAAATCAACTCACCTTCATAAGATTCTAATGTTTTAATCAGGAACCTGCTCTCTTCAGTTATTTTATCCTCTATAGTCCTCTTGCCCATTCCATAGTCCCGTAATGCAGATAAGGCAAAGCGGCGCATCACTTTCCAATTCTCTCCATGAGAAAAAAGGACACCTAAAGAGAAAGTGCAAAACTAAAAAACATATTTGCACTACTGAAAATTTCTGCCCTTATAATGAAGAGAATGTTTATGGCAGTTGTTTTTGCATTGTACAGAGTCAGAAAGTTAGTGTGGGAAATGCATATGTAGTTTCATGTGAAGCTTTTCTGTAACTCAGAAAATTACAAACAGTCCCTTATTTACAAACTCTATTTCTCCAACCATCCAGTGTGAAGACTAAATTGTCCAAGGATGGTTGAAAGAAATCAGGAAAAGTATAGGTCAAAACTTTGCAGAATTGACTTCGGTTCTCTCTCTCTCCTTTTCAGTCCTACCGTGTTTCCCCGAAAATAAGACACTGTCTTATATTTTTTTTGGCTCCCAAAAACACACTAGGTCTTATTTTCGGGGTAGGTCTTATATATTTATGGTGCCAAATAGTGGGTGTGAGTGTGTAGGGGGGGTGTTTCGCGGGTGCACGGTTGCTCCCTGAAAAGTCTTCCTGGAACTGGAGATTTACACTAGGTCTTATTTTCGGGGTAGGTCTTATATTAGGGCAGGTTTAGAAAATAGTGCTAGGTCTTACTTTCGGGGTAGGTCTTATTTTCGGGGAAACACGGTATCTTAGGATAGTCAGGCTCTTAGTTTCTATCTTGTTTCCTATGTTCTCCAAAACAAATTATGACCATACTAACTTTTCCCCCCCACAACTCCGAATAGTTACTGATACATAGAATGAGAAAAGCTTACCAAAGCCCTCATGTATTTCATCAGAAAGCTGGATATTTGGCCTCTCTGCAAATGCATCAGCGTGATTCACAAGAGCTTCCTTCACTGTTTTGTATCCAGCCAATACCACTATTTTCTGGAATCCCAGTTGAATCCTGAAGACTGGGCCATATACTTTTGACAACTAGAATTGAACACAAGGAGGAAAAAAGTAGAAGATCACCATGAAAACCCCTTTATGTACAGTAACAGACATCAGATGTAAATCATGTTTCACAAAGATAAGAATAAAATTATGATTTTTTTATTTTTTTATTTATTTATTTATTATTTGAACTTATATGCCACCCCATCTCCGAAGACTCGGGGCGGCTTACAACTAAAAACAAGAGACAATAAATACATTAAAAAACAATTAAATTAAACTATAAGTCCAAACATTATAAAATAATTAAAAACAACCCTCCCCAAAGGGTCACAGCCCGGGTTGGTCAAATAACCAGGTCTTCAACTCGCGGCGAAAGGTGCGGAGGTCAGAGGCCAGGCGGAGCTCCAAAGGCAGTTGATTCCAAAGGTCAGGGGCCGCGACAGAAAAGGCTCGTCATCGGGGAACCGCCAGACGGCATTGGCTCGCCGACGGGACCCCGAGGAGTCCTTGCCTATGAGCTCGCACAGGGCAATTGGTATTCGACATTTTTATTGTTGAAAGCAATCTCATGTGCCACACTTGCTGTTCGGGGACCAGAAACCAAAGATCTGCTGGAACAAAGTAAAGATGGCAGAATTGCATGCTAGGGATGTCTTCTTGAAAGTTGAATGGGAAGTGGAAAAAATGG
Source organism: Naja naja (assembly GCA_009733165.1). Taxonomy (NCBI): domain Eukaryota; kingdom Metazoa; phylum Chordata; class Lepidosauria; order Squamata; family Elapidae; genus Naja; species Naja naja. The sequence continues at coordinate 175,116,824 of CM019148.1, read as the reverse complement.
ACCAATCCAATAAACTCATGCAGAAATATACAACTACAGAGTTGGGGCAGGGAGCACAGTACAGTTTGCGGAGGGAAATTGGGGATAATGGTGGAGAACATGAGCGCAAGGAGAGCAAGGGGAGAAACTGGAGAAAATAGCAAGAAGCACTGTAGCAAGTGGGGCGGGGATTCAGGAAGCCCACTAATAGAAGTGGTGACACAAATGAAAAATTGGAGTAATGCAGCCGGAATTAGATGCATTGTTCCTGATGTGCCAGACTTTAGGAGACAAATCATAAAATAAGTTCATATTGTACGAAAATTCAACATTTATTACAGGACAAATTCATATAAATAACTTCCATCTCAATAAATTATTATTTATTTATTTATTTATTATTTGCACTTGTATGCCGCCCCATCTCCGAAGACTCGGAGCGGCTCACAGTTAAAATATAAAACAATAAATACTTAAAAAACTATTAAATTTAAATTACAAGTCCAAATATAATAAACCAAAACCATTAAAACTATCCCAACCCAGGAGGGGGTCACATTAGAGCTTTCTATTGCACAAAACGGTGTGGTTCAAAACACACTTCTCATAATTTTTTTATTATGCTATGTGCATGGATTTACAAATTACTGGTGGAAGCCAGCTCTGCTTTTCAGCCCTTAGTAGCATCTTATCTGACAAAGAATGTCTGCCATTGTGGTTTCAAATAACAGACAAGTACCCTGTTTCCCCGAAAATATGACCTACCCTGAAAGTAAGTCCTAGCTTGATTTTTACGCATGCATTACTTATTTAATGGCAATGGCAACATCAATTCAAGGGTGGACTCAAAGGAGAAAATGCTCTTTGTCATTTCCATCAACATCTTCTTGATTCAGATACTTCATTGAATCAGCAATCCAAGGATAAAATAGAAAACCATAAAGAGTCTGTGTTTATTTCAAACATTTAAACATAGCTAAATATATAACCATCAAATGGATCGATCAGCAGTGCAGAGTAGTATTGTGCTCCACCATCTCAATACCTTGCACCTTCCTGAGTTTGCTGAACTTTTAACAGACACGGTGAAACCACCATCCAGTCAAATTGCCATGGAAAACTCTTTTGCTAATAACCAACATAGAAAAAGAAGAATGTTGACTATTTGTTGCTGCATTTATTCATTTCTAATGGCCATAACTATATTTTAATGTGTTTCTTACCCATTCCCTCCCAGAGTTCTCTGCTTCCAAATCATAGTATTCCTAATATAGGAACCAGGTAAATTTTAATACATTGTAAGACAGTGGGCAATTTTATTCTACCACCTCTTGCAATTCACTAACATTGACCTGAAAAAAATATATTAATCCCGCCCACCTCCTTAAAAAACAACCAAAAGCCTCTCTCAATTTATCTGTCCATTGATAGGATTATGTTCACAAAATGAATAACTAAGATCTTACCAAGATCTTGTAATTCTACACATAATATAGCACAGTTACAATCCCTATTAAATAATAACATAAAATCAAAAAATCTCCAAAATCTCTTGACACAATTTTGTCTTGTTTGTTTAGTTGCTTTCAGTCATAATTACAGTGCATTACCTTTAGCATTGTTCTGTGTGGTCTTTTCAGATCCATAATGAGGAGATTTCCAAGAAAGGGTAAAATTATTGGTCTTGGTGGAAGATTTTGGGAGTTGTTATTCCAGGAACTGTTCATTTTCAAAAGAAATACAGTCAGAAGAATAAAGAAGAGTGATATAGAAACAAGTTGAATCCAATCCATTTTCTTTCAAATAAATACTTTCTGTAGTATTTAAAATGGAAAATGCAATACAATTTGAGCAAATATAGCTCCTGCACAATATAATGCCTGTACAAATATCTCAAAGTGTTGCACTACCGTAGAGATATAGGAATTTAAACGTGTTTCCAGTGAATCATTATCTTTCCTCTTTGAATAAAAAAGCTTGTCTTGTTATTTGGGCCATAGGTAAGCCAGGATTGTTGGCAATATTTATTTGCTCAGTAAAGAGAACATTGTGGAATTAATTTGGGTAATAGTTGAACTTCAACCTGTGGAAGATTTTTGAAAATGCATTAACACTGATTTTGATCCAAGTAAATTTCCATGTGTCGTGTCCATTGTCCCAAGGCTTCAGTTTCTTGACCATCCAATTCTCTGAGCCATGGCTTTACTTCCCAACTGTTCTAGATAAGACATATGCCTCTCTTCTCAAGAAGTAGCACAATCACCACAGGCATCACTTTGTCTACCAACTGCTCATTCTGACCTTCAGATGGATCTCAACCTCAACTTCAAATATCTCCTAAGAAATGTCAAGAGAACCTTAAATCAGAAAATATAATTGTATCATTGATATGGAAATCTGAAAGTTGTCTTAGCTTTACAAAACCCAAGGCATAAGGCAAAGATATTCCAAAACATGACTGTCAAGCTTTGCTGGACTATATCAACAGAAGGAGCATTTCACTTCTTTTTATCCATTATTGAACTGCTCCTATAATTTGGAAGTTTTCTGTACTTTTCAAGATTTGTTTCCATTATCTAATATGGATGAAAAAGCATGCCATGTTCACTGAGAGAAATATAGCAGAAATATAACAGGTATGAAAGATTAAGTATCTGTCTCAGCTTTAAAAAAAATAGTACAGCCACCTTGGAGCCAATTAAAGATTTTGATTCCCTTTTCTAGGTTTAGGAAGCATTGAATTTTCTTTGCATTTGGAAGTGGAAGATCAGAGGTTGAGACCTCGAGGCTTCAGTTCGGCTGTATGACCAGCTGGCACAATAAAATCAGCAGCTAAGAGCCGAATTGTCTAACAGGTTGACTGACCAAGCAATGGAATCCTATGGTCCATTCATCATGGGTTGTGATCAAAGTCCTGCCTTGTTGTTTGTTCAGCAAAACGATAATCAGTCAATCTCTCTCTCACACTCTCCCTCCCTCCCTCCCCCTCCCCTTCTCCTTCTGAAAAGCCTCACTGCTAATTCCTGGCTTATGTAGTAGCCTAAACAGATTGTTTTATCATGATGATTATCCAAAAGTCTTCATTAAAAAAAGTAGACAGGAGGAGACTGTCAATTTTCTTCACTATCATTCTGTACTGGGATGTTCTCATCACTTTCACCAAACAGCTTTAAGGGGCAGTTATGAATAATGTAGTATTCAGACCAGTGGTGCATCTCAAAAATTTTAACCACCAGTTTGGTGGGCGTGGCTTTGTGTGTGTGCACGCACTTTGCATAGGCGCAGAGGCTTTCTGACTCACCTCCTGCAATCCTGCACTCTCCCTGTCGCTTCAGCAGCTGACATGCGGCAATCTGCTATACCACACAAAGCAGCTACACTTCAAAAGCAGGGAATAAAGATTAGCATGGGAGCCTGGACAGGTGGGTGGGCCAAACAGCAAAGTGTCAGAGAAAACTGGTTCAGTCTCCACTGCTCATCGGTGCTACCAGTTTGGCAGAACAGGGCTGAACCAATAGAATACCACCACTGATTCAGACATGAATTGAATAATGCTCGCATGAAAAATCTAAATCTGGAAGCAACTTGCATCATTTTCCTAAATCTTTTGAATCCCTTACCCTTAGTGTAATTCTCTTTTATTTCCTATTTCTATGGCAAGCTCAGGCATGTGGAGACATGTCCTCTAGTGGTTGCTGAAGACACCATAGCCTGAGGAGTTACACACAGATGAGGTTGGGCTGTCTGGTAAGGAGAAGGCACAGCTGCCACAAGTCCCTGAAGATGAGGAGGGCAAGAAGTCTTCATGAAAATGATGTGAACTAGATAATGACTTGGCACACGTAATGCCATTGGGGGTTTGATGTACCCCACAAGGGCATGAATATCCTCATCTTCAGGACTCACCCAATGAAGAGCAGAGCAGAGGCACTCTGCAGGGCTCCTCCGGCAGTTTTCAAGATGGCGAAGGCATTGGCGGGAGCTGCAGACATGAAGGTAATGGAATGGTTTGACTTAGAAAAGTTGTTAAGAGCCCATTATGCCCCACAAGTATCGTGCCTCATTAAGAGACACAAGTTTTACCGTCGGGATCAAGGGAAAGCGAAAATAAACGACTTCGTGGCAAGTTTAAGAGACATTGGGGGTGCATGTGAATTTAACAATTTAGAAGAGGCCATGCGCGATCGATTTGTTCTGGGCCTTAAAGACAAGGTGCTTCAGAGCAAGTTATTACTAAGACCTAAGATCACGCTGAAGGAAGCAATAGAAGAGGCCTCTTCAGCAGAAGCTACCAAGTCCTCAGCAGCAGCCATGAAGAAAATTAACAAGGCCACAAGCCATCCTGATGTGGAAAGTCCACAACAACTCATTGTGAGCAAATAGATTCTGAGTCAGACTGTAGTGAGGTGGAGGAAGGAATTTATAGACTCAGAATGGAGCAGAAAAAGAAAGACCTGGGAAGGAAGAGGCAAGATTTCTACTGCAGAGGTTGTGGGGGAAGCCACCCCTGCACTGAATGCAAGTTCCTAGATACCATCTGCCTCCGTTGTGAAAAAAGAGGACACCTAGCAAGAGTCTGCAAATCATCCAGAACTCCACCCAACAGAAGGAAGTTTCCTGCGTCTGTCTCTTCATGCAAACTTAACAGTTTTCTTTACTTAAAATCATGAATGATTAGAGTTCTGAAATCTAATTAGTGGAAAAGTACTCCTGGGCTTCAGGATCCTGTCATTGAACAGAACACTCCCATTCAGAAAGGTTAATTGTTGCATTGGTTATGATAACAGATAATCAGAGTTGGAAGGGACCTTGTAGGTCATCTAGTCCAACCCCCACACAATAATAATAATAATATTTATTTATTTATTTATTTATTTGTCTTATATGCCGCCCTCTCCCCAAGAGACTCAGGGTGGCTCACATAAAAGCAACCATACAAATTACAAAAGTTAAAAAAGAATTAAACCAAATTCGACCAAATAATCATTAAAACCCACTAACAAACATTTAAAATATTAAAACAACCCCTTCTCAGTCCAGGCTGACCTGTTCAAATAACCAAGTCTTTAGGCTGCAGCAAAAGGAGTGAAGGTCAGGGGCCAGTCACAGCTCCAGGGGAAGCTGGTTCCAAAAAGTGGGCACCCCCACAGAGAAGGCCCTCCCGCTAGGGACCGCCAGCCGACATTGTCTAGCCGACGGTACCCCAAGGAGGCCCTGTCCGTGATCGCACACGGTATTCGATACTGGCAGGAGACGTTCCCACAAGTACCCCGGCCCTAAGCCATGGAGAGCTTTGTAGGTAAGCACCAACACCTTGAATCTCACATACATTAGACTTGTATGCTGCCCTCTCTCCCTAAGGTCTCAGGGCGGCTAACAATATAAAAACTCATTACAAATTTTACAATGAAAAGAAATTAAACCAATACAAGCCTAAGAATTAAAATTCAATTAAAATTTAAAACCCTCTAAAACAGACCCACCCCTCTCCTTGGTTAGTCCAGACCGGCCTGTTGAAAGAGCCAGGTCTTAAGGTCACAGCGGATGGAGCGGAGATCGGGGGCCAAACGAAGGCTCAAGGGGAGTTGGTTCCACAGGGTGGGTGCTCCCACAGAGAAGGCCCTGTCCCTGGGAACTGCCGACAATGTCTGGCCGATGGTATCCCAAGGAGGCCCTGTCTGTGGGAGCGTACTGGGCGATCGGAGCGTGATGCCGGCAGGAGACACTCCCGCAAGTACCCCGGACCCAAGCCATGTAGGACTTTATAAGTTGTTACCAACACCTTGAATCTCACCCGGAAGGCAACCGGCAATCAATGCAGGTTGCACAGGAGGGGTGTAATATGGGAGTATCAGGACAACCCCATCACAGCCTATGTAATTTGTATATTTAGTATACTGGTAGAATCTCTGAAAAGATAAGCCTACAGCCCATATTACTAAGTTCATACAAGGAACAAAAAGGGAAAGGCCAGCGTGTAGCGGAGTTTAACGTGTGGCTAAAGGAGTGGTGTAAAAGGGAAGGCTTCAGTTTTATTAGTCATGATGATGTCTGCAGCTGGTCCAATGGAAAATTGTACAAAAGAGATGGTTTGCATCCATCAAAGAAAGGGACTGAGTTACTTGGCATTGAGTCCTTAGGGAGAAGGGCGGCATACAAGTCGAATAAATTATTATTATTATTAAATTCACAGGTTTGCTGGATAAACATTTAAACTGAACAGGGAAGCTATGGAAGTCTTTCTGAACAGAAAGTACATCCTTCTGGGACAGATCATTTGTACCAAGATGTATAATATAAAGATTACAATCCTACTTAAGAATCAGAAAAACAATGCATGGACAAGCATTAAACACAAGGACATACATACATAATACCTCAAGAGGCTACTACTTTAATTAAAAACATTAGGAGCTTAATCATGAACATGATATATTAAGAAGCCAAGGCTGAGCAAAGATCACTGCTCTGTTGTTGCATAGGACTCCATTACTGACTAACTAAACATGTTTAACAACACTAGACAAATTATTTCCTCTCAGCCATTGCTGTAAAAAGGTTTTACCTAGGAAAAGATTGCAAAATGTGTAATTTGTATATTTAGAAGCTGAAGACGCAAAAGAAGAAAGATAGAAGTCATATCTGAAAAATAGCTGATTTTATCTGTGGATGATTGCATAAGTGGTTGTCTTTTGAAGAAATACATTAATTATAAAACTAGAACAGCTTAGAAATACCTATTATTTACTTATAAATAATATTAATACCTCCTTCTTTTAACCCAGCTGACTGTGAATAATTCCACTAGCAGAGTTCTATAGCAATAGCAAGAGCACTTAGACTTATATACTGCTTCATGGTACTTTACAGCCCTAAGTAGTTTACAGAGTTAGCATATTGCCCCACAATCTGGCTCATTTTACCTACCTCGAAAGGATGGAAGGCTGAATCAACCTTGACCCACTCAGAATTGAACTCCTGCAGTGAACCTGCAGTACTGCATTCTAACCACTGTGCCACCATGGCTCTTGTACATGTTAGAGGAGGGTTTTTTTGGCGGGTGGGGGATGGGGGTGGAAATGTAACCCAAAAAAATTAAAACTGTACACAAACCTAGGTTCCTCTCTCTCTCTCTCAAAAAAAGGTGGGGCTTGGCTTGGCTTCTCTGACCCATGTGTCTCAAGAAAAGCTAGGCCTTCAAGGCCTTATGGAAAGAAGAGAGGTATAGGCCCTCCATATTTCAGGCAGGAAAATGTTCACTTACAAGGTCTTAGCTGAAGACAATGTTTAATAGAGTGAACCTAGAATAAACCCATCCATACAATCCAGCTGGATTGTATATACAATCCATGAAGAGGTAGTTCCCTCAAATAACCTGGTTCTATGCCATCTAGGTGGCACAGTGGTTAGAGTGCAGTACTAGTTGCTCCTCGGTGGCACAGTGGTTAGAATGCAGTACTGCAGGCTACTTTTGCTGACTGCCAGCTGCCTGTAATTTGGCAGTTCGAATCTCACCAGGCTCAAGGTTAACTCAGCCTTCCATCCTTCCAAGGTTGGTAAAATGAGGACCCAGATTGTTGGGGGCAATATGCTGACTCTGTAAACCGTTTAGAGAGGGCTGTAAAGCACTATAAAGCGGTATATAAGTCTAAGTGCTATTGCTAAGTGCTATCACTATTAAAAGTGGCAATCAGCATCTTGAATTGCCTCCAGAAAAAAACTCACACAGCAGTAACGTAACAAGAAAGAACTTCAGGGCCTGTGTGTGCTACCGTGTTCTTGCTCATTTAAAGTTTCTAGGTGATCTGGGGAAGTGGGCTCTGATCCATGAAACCCTCATGACTAACAAACCAGAAAGATTTTAAGATAGCATAAGACTGTTATATTTGATTCAAAGACAAAAACCTTCTATAATCTTTCCCAGTGTGTCAATGATCATTCAAGAACTGATGTCCTGGGCAACTTACTCAGGAAAAAGGTAATTATAGGAAAGAAAAAGAGAGGGGGAAGAAAACTATGAGGTGCAAAAAGGGGAGAAAGGGGGGGAAGCATTGACCTCCTACTTATTTTCGCACAGTATAACATTACAGCCTCAACTTTTTTACTTTTACACATTAGTACATAACAAACCATCCCTACAACAATAAATCTATCTAATTGGCAAGACCAAAGTCAATGTTTTATTTTTTCTCATTACAAGCACAAAATCCAGAAGTGATTTCCAAATAAAAAACATAATTAAATATATTCTTCTCTGAATAAAACAATCAATTTAACCATTTCTGCTTTATCCTCCTTGCTGTGGAAATAAGATGTATTTCTATTTGCACTTAATAATCTTTATAAACCATCACCATTTATATTAACAAAGTTTACTGTATTCTTTCAGATTTTTTAACCTTAAAAGGGAAAAAAAATTTCCATCCATTTTAAAACACTAAACTTTTCTTTAAAAGCTTTTCTAAAATCAAGACACTCTAAATCCATCTTTTTAAAAAACTTCCTCTTAATATACATACTTTAAAGTACACTTTCCAACCCATAAAATTCTAACAAGCTCCAATTAACTCATTTAGATCTCTACCTCCAAATTACCCTCATAGAATAATATTTTCTTCTTGTATTCGTCCTTTTTAAAACTAAACTTTTCCTTAAGCTAATGCATCTTTTTCTTCAACTTTCTCTTAACATACTTTCAAATACACATTTAATAATATTTTTAAAACTTTAGGTGTTATTTAAGCATTATGTATAAAGGGGAAAAAATACAAACTTTAGATTAAGACTCAATTACAAATATAAAACTGATAAAAATCCATCCTAATTTCAATTGACCCATTAAGTTTAAACCAGTCCTTCTAGCTTGTCTTCCTGGAATAAAATATTTTTCTTCTCTGAAATATTTGTCAAGTGGTTATAAGCTTCTCTTTTTCTCAAGGATTTCTCAACCTACATGTACCTTGGGATACATATGGATATATGTACTTTGGTAGATGGTATACAAAAGATAGAAAATGTAGTCATAATATACAATATATTTCATAAATGAGGAACTTTCAGTCAGGGTAATTTTCTGCTCAGAGAGAGGAGTCAATGTTGGGAACGAGTCCAATTTTCTTGACCACTTGGGAACCAGTTTTTCTTCTTGGAAATAGATGTTCATACCTTACCCAATAAAAAGTAAAATACTTTTTATTGTATACTGTCTATACTTCGTTCAAATCAGATCTTCACTGGTTTTCATCTGAACACATAGATTTAGCTGGAAACAGGGTTTTTAATGCTTTAAGGACAAGTATAAATTATACAGAAACAAGAGGGCAGTTTTTTATTGTCCCTGTATAGTGTCCCTGTGTAGTGTGTAGTGTTTTCCCTATGTAGTGACTAATATAACTAAGGGCCAATTCTGATGTATTCTTTGTCTGCTACTGATAGTATTACTCATTTGGGAATTGGCTTTTCTTCTTGGAAATTGATGATCATACATTCCGATTAAAAAATAATTTTTGATGTTTGCTACTACAAATTTTGATATATTATTGTCTACTACTGATCTTATGGGACTCGGATATGTGGTATTCTTAACATTTAAGAGATGGCATATATATAGGACACCAAAAGACCATATCTAAAATTAGATGTTGCAGAAAGAGATATCTATACAGCTGTGCAATTCAGACTTACAAGCAGGGGTGGGCTTCAAAAATCCCAGCAACTGGTTCTCTGCCCAGTTGCTGGGTGGGTGTGGCCATGGTAGGTGTGGCCTACCGGAACTTCCAGAAGGCCTGTTTTTCACCCTCCCAGAGCCTCCATGCAGACCCTGCACTTACCAGCATCCAAAATAGGCTGCATGTAAATTCCTGGGAGGGGAGGGACAATGTGGGCAGGGCCAGATGATTGGTTCAACTACCGGTTCAGTGAAAATTTAACATGTAAATTTAACATCCCGTTCACCCAACCAGTCCAAATCGGCTGAATACCCCTGCTTATAAGTCTCTGAATATCTGTAATTTTTAAAAACGTGGTACAGCACATAATATGTAAGTCTTGGGAGGTGTTGTAAACCCAACTGCACGGCTCATGTCCAGGTCTTCTTTTGATAATCCAGGAGCAGGCTGGAGGATGAATCTTTGCAAAAGACTAGTAAAGAACATGAATACTTCGGTTTTGCCAAGGGTCTCACCTGGACATAATCTCTGACCTGTAACAAGGAGTAGAAAACAGAGGATTTGGGTTTATTAGTTTTGCTAACAGTATTTTATTTCACCTTCTTATGACATATTGGTTTGAGAGTTGTAAAATTTAGAATAACAAATCCAATCCAAAGAGAGAAGAATGTAGCAAGATCATGCTAACTAATGATATCAAAGAATAATTCGAATTCTGAAAGACTGATGTACTGCCACTGAAAATATCCCTGTAACTGGACTGTAAAACTGAAGTATATCATGAATCCCATTACAGTGCTGAAACACCAGGTGTAAATATTTGTTTCCCAGAGTGATTATTTATTTAAAAAAAAAATCTTAGGATGCCCTGCCAATGAAATTGAAAGTAGAGATGTTCACATGTACAGTTGGATCCTTTAATATCCGTGGCTATATTTCTTTCTAAACTGTGAGCATATACATTTAATGAATTATTGTTATTACTCTTATTATCATCTTACTCATAGGAAATTTATAAATCAGGAGGGACCTGGAAAAAATAACAGCTAAAAACTATTGCTGATTAACTTTTGCTCCTACTAGCCATTTTGGGAGATTTTAATCAAGGAGAAAAGCTGAATATCATTTTAATATAATTGAAAATAAGCTGCTACCTGCAGAGAAAGGCATGAATGCATTTCTTTTTACAAATTTTCCTTCAGTGTTGAGAAAGTGTTCAGGGTAGAATTCATGAGGTCTCTCCCACTGAGATTCATCACGGAGCACAGAAGTCAGCAAGGGAATGACGTAAGTATCCTGTAAAGAGAAAGCAATAGGTGATTTAAAAATCAAGATGGTATAACACACCAAGTTATTCTATAATCCTAAAATCTCCAGTGTGGTACACAGTGCACTAATCTGTCCAATCACCTACTCTGGACTGTAGAGAGATTTTTGAACTGTTGAACTACATTGTGCCTTTGTTTCTGTTTGCTACCATAAAATGGACTTATCAAAAGCCTTTCTACTGCATTGCAAACAAACAAACTAAAAAAACTTAGATGTTTACTTGATAGTAAATAGCATTGAACTCCATGGTTCTTAGTCTTAGGGTGCTATTATGCAATACAAAGCTTCTTAATCCAAGGAAATTTTTCAAACATTAAGTCTTCAGAGTCTTCATTCCAGTGCTTATTCTTTATGAATAAAGGAGTCCTTACACAACAGATTCTCATATGTTACATGTTGATGGCAAAATGAAAAGTCAATACATACAGTATTCTATGAGAATGTATTAAGATGTAAGAAACATCATCACTTAATTATTCTTAAGAATAACTTGCACTCCTATTTAATCATTATGACGATATAAACTCTGATTTTTTTGGCTAGCTCTTGCCCACAACATACTCCTTACTCCATCTGTATGCAAACTTGTGCCTCCATAGAATTTGAATTAAAAGAAATATGCCAGATTACTATATTCCTAAAATTGATAGAGTCAGTGGCAAGTGGATTACAAAAGCTTTTGAAGAATGTTTATTACTGTACTGTAATAAATGGACTGAATGTCACTAGCTAGGACTAGAAAAAGAACAATGCAGATACATCACCTTCGGAATGAAATAGCCCTTAAAGTTAACATCCACTGTAGCTGCATGTGGCAAATTTAAGGGAACGACATCCGCATATCGTTGAATTTCATGGACTACAGCATCTGTGTATGGCATTTTTATTCGGTGTTCAGCTCTTGGCTGAACATCTCCAACAACGTTTGTTATTTCTTCTTGGACCTTTTCTGAGATAATATACAATAACATCCAGTAAGATAATCTCATTTTGTTGGTTATGGTGCTCTTGGAAATATACATTTGCAATGGCAGGAGATCCAAATTTTCTCTGGAAATTGAGGAGGAATAATGCATTCACTAGTTCAGATTAAAGAAGATACATGCAGAGAAAAATAAGACAGACGCTTTAACTGTATATATGATTCCTGTCCTTTTTACACATATGTATCAGATCAATAAATGCAATGGCCTAGAGGTGAAGACACCTCCCATTCTCAAAGGTTGAGAGTTCAATCCTAGGCAGTGTCAGATGTTTCTCTATCATGGTGCAAAGAGAAAATATCTGCTGTGAACTCTGTGTAGGTATCAGGAAGGGCATTCGGCCAGTGAACTGTCAGCTCCATTCAGTCGCCCTTACCCCATCTCGAAGCAAGTGACTAGAAGGTTGTAAAAAGAAAAACAACCCTCTGTGATATATCAAGTAACATCCTACCAGAATTCAACCTGGCCATCTGGTTTGGTTGTGAAGAGACAGTCTGTTGCTGGTTCCCCTCTTGAATAGGTGCCTGGAGGGTGCCAGGTAGCAGGCCTTCTGAGTGGCAGACCTTACAGTGTGGAAGAATCTCCTCTGGAGCTACAAATACCACCTAACCTACTGACCCTTCATAACATTGTCAAAGTTGTCCTATCTCAGCCTATGGAAATCACAGACACAAAGGTAAATCTTATTTACCTTTGTCTTCGGAGATGGGGCGGCATACAAGTCTCATTAATAAATAAATAAATAAATTTCATTATTAAAAAGGTTTTCCAACAGAAAAAAGGGTTGCTGAATCCTCTCAGGCTGATGACCCTCCTGTAACCACAACCCACAACCCACATCACAATAACTATCACTCAAACATCCAATGTTAGGGATGCATGCCCCTTACTTCCTTCAGACCCACTACTTCATATCTTAAATGCAAACTACTCAATGCAAGAAGCCACAGCCACATTCGACATTATATTTGTTTGTGAGACGTGGTTGAATGCATCTTTCACAGACTCCATTACCACTGTAAGAGAATATCAAGTTTATCGGTCTGATCGTGAAATCCATAGAGGAAGTGGAGTTGCTATATTCTATAAAAAGTCTCTAAATTTTAAAAAGATTCAAATTATACAAGAGCTTGCTCTTCCGGAGACCATCATCTGTCAACTGTCCTTAAATACCTCAATCCACTTCTTACTTTGCTATCGAGCCCCTGACTATGATATAATTCATGTAAACAAGCTAACTTCACTACTGACATGAGCTGCCTCTTGCCCACACCCTCTTATTTTTCTTGGTGACCTCAACTTACCTCCTCTTATAAATTGGACACTAAATGAATGTACATCTGAACCCATTCATACAACCCTGTATGGGTAACCCCCGTTACCACACTGGGACTGGATCAATTAGTATATAACAACGCCAGACTAAACAACTGCCTCGACCTCATCTTCTGCAACAGCTCAAACTCAATTTATGACCTACAAATACAGGAACCATTTTCAAACAGTGACCACAGCATGATTGACTTTTGTCTAAATTTACACCCGCTAAAAGAGGATCTCCAAAATACAATTTTTAAAAAGCCAATTATGAACTCATAGCTGCTGACTTATCATCTCTTGATTGGCATATTCTGTTCTCTGGCTGTAACACTACAGAAAAACATTGTAACACCTTTTTGCTTGAACTTGAAAGAGTCATTAAACTATATGTTCCATTAGTAACCTCCCAAAACCAAAAAAAAAAATTTTTTTTTACCCAAAATAATAAGAAAACTTCAATCTAAAAAAAATCCTTATGGTGTAAAAACAAAACTAAATAGGTAGCTAATGTTAAAAACGGATACAACACCTTATGCTGACAGATAAAGGCAGAATGCACCAATTACCACTGCAAGCAAGAGGAAAATCTTCTACGCACAAAATCCACCTGTGCCTTCTATAACTTTGTAAACACCAAACTTAAAGACTCAAAAACCATCCCACCTCTAAAAGGTCCTAATGGGAAAGACTATAGCAATGATGCCATTAAGACAAACCTCTTCAGCACATGTCTTCAGTTCAGTCTTTGTAAACAGTAATGGTTCATGCCCCACATTTCCTAATCATACGACAACTAACTGCAATGATCTACAAATTGATTTTACTGAAGATAATGTAGAAAATGCACTATGCCACCTAAAACCATCCTTATCTATTGGCCTGATGGCTTATGTGCATTCTTCTTTAAAAAAGCTCTCCACTACCATAGCAGAACCCCTAAGCATAATATATGAGATATCATTCAGAACCAGCTCCTTACCAAACCTATGGTCTTTAGCAATGGTCATCCCTATTTTCAAAAAAGGTGATCCCTGCCTGGTTGAAAACTACAGACCAATTTCATTGTGTTGTGTCATGTGCAAAGTTATGGAATCAGTTATTAATCAATGCATTACCTTCCACCTAGAGTCAAACAACTTACTCTCCAAGAAACAATTTGGTTTCAGAAAAAAATTGTCCTGCAATTTGCAACTTCTACACTGCAAAAACATATGGACCACACTACTTGACCAGGGTAAAGCAATAAATGTAATTTACATTGATTTCTGCAAAGCCTTTGACTCAGTGGTACATGACAAACTACTATTAAAATTAAATTCTTATGGCATTTTGGGATCTCTTCACAAGTGGATTACTGCCCTCCTGTCACAGGCAACAAATAGTAAAAATAGGAAACGCCCTATCAGACCCTGCACCAGTTATCAGCGGTGTCCCCCAAGGGAGCGTTCTAGGACCCACACTCTTTACACTCTATATAAATGACCTTTGTGATCACCTTATTAGCAACTGTGTCCTCTTCACTGATGATGTAAAACTATTCAACATCACCATCAATGCTACCATCCTCCAAAAAGACCTTGATTATGTGTCTGAATGGTCTAACAGCTGGCAACTCCAAATCTTGACCAACAAATGCTCTGTCCCACACATTGATAAAAAAAATCTATTTTCCAAATATAAGCTAGGCGGATATGACCTTGTTGATGACCCTCACTCTGTCAAGGACCTTGGAGTACTCATATCAAATGACCTAAGCGCCAAAGCTCACTGCAACAGTATTGCCAAAAAGGCTTTAGGAGTTGTAAATTTAATTTTACGAAGCTTCTCCTCTAGTAATACTGATTTGCAAACTAGGGCATTCAAAACCTTTGCTAGATCAATACTTGAATTCAGCCCTGCTGTCTGGAATCTGCACTGTATATCAGACATAAATACTATTGAGCGAGTCCAGAAGTATTTTACCAGAAGAGAACTACACTCCTCTGTTTGCAACAGAATACCCTACAGCACC
Organism: Naja naja; assembly: GCA_009733165.1. Classification (NCBI taxonomy): domain Eukaryota; kingdom Metazoa; phylum Chordata; class Lepidosauria; order Squamata; family Elapidae; genus Naja; species Naja naja. Next base: position 175,101,534 of record CM019148.1, on the reverse strand, counting down.
AGACTTGAGATTCTAGGCTTAGACAACCTTGAACTATGCTGGCTAAGATTGGACTTAAGCATAGCACATAAACTCATATGTTACAACATCTTCCCAGTTAATGAATATTTCAGCTTTAACCACAACAACACAAGAGCACACAACAGATATAAACTTAATGTAAACCACTCCAAACTTGATTACAGGAAGTACGATTTCAGCAACAGAGTGGTCAATGACTGGAACTCACTACCTGACTCTGTTGTCACCTGCTCAAACACTCACTCCTTTACCCTCAAGCTAACCTCTGTTGACCTCACCCCATTCCTAAGAGGTCTGTAACAGGCATGCATAAGCGCACAATCGTGCCTACCGTCCCTGTCCTATTGTCCCCAATTATTAGTTCCTATTTCTTATATTTAAACATGTTTATTCTTATTTGTATTGTATTGTAAGCTTCTGACAAAATAAATAAATAAATAAACTCCTCTTCCGAGTCCGAGCTAGCCAGTCCTGTTTCAGCAGGCATTGGGGTTCTAACGTAGCTTAAGTCATTGAGTACCTATGAGGATTGTTATTGTTTGCTGGGGATTTTAATAATTCTGGTTTGGGTTTGTTGACTTTGTTGTGTTCTGCTTGGAGTATCTGTTGGTGTTACTGAGATTTACATATTGTAAGTAATACAATAGACTCCAATGATGTCTTGCACCATCATAGTTTTCTAATAACTAATAATATGTATTCACTAAATTCTAGAGCTATACTATTCTTTGGATTTGGTGCCCAAAAGGTGCCCTCGAGCATAGAGAGGATGGGGAAAAACAGTTCCTTTAAGGCAGGTTCTCCGTTTGTGTTACTGCATGATTCAAGTCAGTACACAAAACTGAGGATGGAATTCTTTGTCTTTTTGCCTCCTTCACTCAGATATTATTCAAAGTCACTTATCTTAGTTACTCCACATTTAACACTGTATACTTGAAATCAAGATCACTGATATAATGGATGCTGTCAAATTGTAAAGCACTTACTCTGAATTAAAGGGTACTTCATCATTAGAGTAAAGGCCCAAAATAGAGTGCTTGAGACTGTTTCCGTCAGCCATGAATAGATTTATCACGGACTCTTCTAGATTTTCATGGTGGAAATACCCATTGTTCTGGATTTTCCTTTCCTAGTTAAAAAAAAAGAACCTGCCTTTAAAATTGGTTTTAGACGGGTGCACTCCTGGACACATTGCAAAGCATGTGTAGCCTTCTCTAAAGCAATCTCTAGCTACACCTAAACAAATCAGCAACTGTCCAGATATATTTTTAAAAAGCCAAATTTCCGCTCTTCCTCAGTGGAAATCTGACTTGTCCAAAAGATATTTAAATGGCCTGCACTAGTAGATGCAAAATGTTTTAAGCTTTTTATATGCAGCTATCTCCTTTTTGTGCAAATTTTCTAAGAATCAAAACAAAAACTTCATCATAATTAAATATAATGCTCCTCAAATGTGTGCCAACTTGTAGCTATTCAAAGCAAATTTTTCTTTATTGATATCCATATAGAGGAAGAATTCCTTAGCATGGGTCCTAACATTATAATGTTCAAGAAATATATAAAAAGATTATTATGGATTATTATTTTCCTAGAGTTCTCAATTGCTAAGTGGCTAAGTGGTGATCTGTGACTGCAGTAATGCTGGTTAGTAGCTATAATACAAAACTTTCAAAATAAGAATACTGAACACTAGGCAAAGTGAGTAATTGCTCAATATTTGGAGACCCTTGCCAATTTGCTAGGTTTGCCTTTTCCTGTAATAAGGATTCTTGCCAATTGTGGGTACTTCCATTTGCAAAATTTTATGGAAAACTTCAAGCTGCCATTTCTGCACGTTCCATTACCTGTTGCTGTTGTACAAGATATGAATCAATAAAGTTTCTTGTGTCATTTTCATCCAGATTATTGAGAGATTGGATGAAGTTTTCATTGACAAAAGCACTTAATTCCCTTTTGTTCTTCAGGACTTTCTTACGAGCACCAAAAAGGAAGCCAAGCTTGGGAAACATGTTATACAGCTGAAAGATACAAAATAACAGAGATAATAAAGAAGTCACATACCTAGAATATCATTTTGGATAGACTTTACACATGATATCTATTTGTATATTACACCAGAAAACATAATAATATAGATAGAGCTATTACAATTCAGAGACAGACTTCCTTTCAGTTTCCTTAAAGATAGGGCTTGCAATATACAGTGTCCAGGAAATTTTTCCACTACAAATTTGGTGGGGAATTTTGGAGGTCCTGTCATACAACAGCTTTATTTAATGTTGTGTTGCTCCCATTAACATATAAAATTTTCATCTATTTGTTCTTAGGAATTGAAACACAATTGAATTAGATTCTAGTCTTTCTTATACTTCTTCTGTAAATTGACTGGAAAATGGAACCAGAGCTGCACCACGTTCCCATTGCAAGAAACTTTTGAGATAGGATATAAATATTTGACATACCTCCATACATACTTGTATACTCAAGTGGAAGAACAATGGAAATATTGTGCCACTTAAAAATATTTTGAATCATCAGAAATTTTTTGATATTACATTAGATTCTGGATTTTGCAATGAATCCTGAAAAATACACACTGCCTTGCCTACCCTCTAAATGAGCTTCTAATGCTTTTCAGATAAATAATCATTACCTGCATGGTTGGGCTTCCCATAAGCATGGCATTTTCTGTTGCCAAACTAAATAATTTAATAAATCTTGGATCTTCATAGTCATATCGTTTCCCAAGTAAAATGGATACTATGATATTGGCAACAGCTGCAGTCACGATTCTTCTGAATTCAAATGGTTTTCCTAGATAACAAATATGGACTTTCATCAAAATGTTAATACAATATAAAACTATCATAACTATTAACATTGTATTTTCATTGCCTTGATTCTAGCATCAGTTAGCTTCTTTAATCAGAGTTAAAATGGTGATTTAAAAAAAAAGCTTCTGGAAACATTTATGGACCTTTTGCTGACATTTGGACAGAAGCCACAATGAGTTTTGGATTTATGAATGGATAAGGAGGGGTAGTTATGGGAAGAGATGAACCATTATGTAATCTCAAAGGGAGGGAGGCATTATTAATTTTCCTGTATTTGTTGCAAGAAATGAGCCCCTTTTTAAAATAATATTTTTTCTAGCTTTTTCTTTTATTTTTTATTCTTCTTCTTGAGAGATTGTTTGTCTCTCTTTGATCCTTTTCTCTCTCCTCTTTGCACCTTGTGTTTCTTCTATGTTATATTTTTTTCTGATTTGAGTTTTTATTATCTTTTAGCATTGTGAATACCCTTCAATAAAAACTATTTAAAAAGAATTAAAGTTCTGGAATCTGGAATATGTCATGCAGGAACCTCAACCCCTTCAAGATAACATAAGACAGATAAGTTTTTGAACTCCAGAAGAAACACCAACTCACCTTTATAAGATTCAAACTCCTTTACCAGGAAACTGCACTCTTCAGCTATTCTGCTTTCCATAGACCTCTTGCCCATCCCATAGTCCCGCAAGGTAGTTAACATAAATCGCCTCATCACCCTCCAGTTATCACCATGGGAAAAAGCTACTCCTGAAAAAAACAAAGAGTATGCAAAATCAGAGGTGGTATTCAGCAGGTTCTGACCAGTTCTGGAGAACCGGTAGTGGACATTTTGAATAGTTCGGAGATCCGGCAAATACCTCCTCTGACTGGAGATTTTACAGTATCCTTCCCCTGCCACACCCACCAAGCCAGAATCAGTAGTAAAAAAAATATGAATCCCACCACTGTGCAAAATTGATTGTGAAGAAAGGTACTCCCTACAGTCATCCAGTTGGCACTTCCATCCCAAGGAACAATTCTTCATCGTTCAGTTCAGTTTTCTAATTTTGTTACCTTGGTGTTTGTCTTAGTCACAAAAAACCTTGTCAACTTTAAAATGAGTGTACTTCAACTCCTAGAATTCCCAGACCAGTTCTGTAAGTTGAAATGCACATGTCTTAAAGTTGTTGCATATGGAAATACTGATCTAACTCATGCATAGGAGAGAGCCAAGTAATTCTGCCCAAAAATATCCTGATAAATCATTAGAAGAAGTGTTTGAGGAAGATGTCTATGGTCCCATTTAACAGAATGATTGCAAAACCCATCCCAAAATGGCTAGTGAGTAACATTTTAAAGATAGCAAAAAAATATCATATTTTTGAAAAACCCACTCTATGGTATTATTTAATCCAAAATTTACAATTATCTAACTAACAACAATCTTAGCAAGAGCTATACTATTTTTCTGTAGTTGCTTCCTATATTTAGTTTCTGACATGGTTTTTCCTTTCTCGGTATGTACAGTGATTTTTTTAAAAAAAACTTTAATGTTTCCCTATGTTCCTTTATATCTCTTTCAGTTATTATTTTGGAAAAAGCTAAGTTATTTCTGAATTTAAAACCAGTTTCAGTCAATTCAGTTTCAGTCAATTCTAATTTGTTCTGCTCCTGTGCTATCTTTGTTATAGGTACATATGACTCCACTGTACAGTCATATGTTTCCAAATTGTATTGAGATGGAAAGGAGGTCCTCACCAAAACCATTTGAAAACTCCTCAAATATGGGGACAGGGGCCCTCTCAGCAAACACATCAGCCTTATTCACCAGAGCTTCCTTTATGGTGTCAAATCCTGTTAGCACCACTATTTTCTGGAGTCCCAGTTGGATTTGGAATACAGGTCCATACTGTTTCGATAGCTGGGGGGGGGAGTTGGAGAGAGATAGCTGTGATTAAAAGAAGTGATTTGTAATGTAATGTAAACCGCTTCAAACTCAACTGCAGAAAGTATGACTTCAGCAACAGGGTGGTCAATGGCTGGAATGCACTACCTGACTCTGTTGTTACATCCTCAAACCCCCACTCCTTTACCCCTAAACTATACACTATTGACCTCACCCCATTCCTAAGAGGTCTGTAAGGGGCGTGCATAAGTGCACAATCGTGCCTACTGTTCCTGTTCTATTGTCCCCGTTTATTCACACCTATTTCTCGTATTCATACTCATGTTTATTCTTATACCTATTATCTTGTAAGTGATTGACAGATCAAATAAATCAAATAAATAGAATAGTTTATTGGCCAAGTGTGATTGGATGTGCAAAAAATTTGTCCCAGTGCATAAGTTCTCAGTGTACTTGAAAAGCAACAAAGTAATATAATTATAACATACCAATAGGAGAAGGTAATATAAAAGATGAAAAGGATTACAGCCCTTCTACATGGGTAAATATCTTTAGACATAAGGCAGTACTATCAGGGGTGGGATTCTACTGGTTCTATCCACCTCTGTAGAACTGGTAGTTCTGAAGAGCAGCAGGCATAGAACCAGTTCTATGTCTGTTGCTGTTTTGGCCCACCCGCCCGTCCTGGCTCTTACCTGACCTTTATTTCCTGCTTTTTCAACTGCAGCTGCTTTGAAAAAGCAGGAAACAAGGGCTTTTCCAACCGCTACGCACTTGCACGGAGCGCTGCTCAGCTGTCCGGGCAGCTCAGCAGGTTGTAAATTGCACGCACGCAATGCAGAGCAACAGAACCGGTACTTATACCGGTCGGATCCCATCCCTGAGTACTATGGAAGGTATAGGTGGTACTGTGGTAGGTATAGGTGCAGGTTTGGTAGGTAGGTGCAGGGGCGGTAAGCGCAGGAGGTAGGTGGTGAAACTATGCGTCAATACCCTCAAACTTTTCCCTGCAGTTTTTTCACATAATGTCTGTGATAAAAGTTTCCCACTAGCCCACAGGACACAGAAATGTCTGCTTCCAAAAGATCCTTAATTTGGAAAGCAAGATAGGGGAGAATGAGGGCAAGAAGATTGTGGAGAATGATTGAGAGGAGACGATGGAAGTAGAATTCTTAGTGAAAAGAGATCTTGGAGTCCTAGTGGACAATCATTTAAATATGAGCCAGCAGTGTACTGCAGCTGCCAAAAAGGCAACCTAGTTCTAGGCTGCATAAACAGAGGGATAGAATCAAGATCACATGAAGTGTTAATACCACTTTATAATGCCTTGGTAAGGCCACACTTGGCTTACCGAATCCAATTTTGGATGCCATGATGTTAAAAAAGATGTTGAAACTCTAGAAAGAGTGCAGAGAAGAGCAAAAAAGATGATTAGGGGACTGGAGGCTAAAACATGTAAGTTGGCTGGAATTTGGTATGTCTAGTTTGATGAAAAGGACTAGGGGTGACAGGATAGCAGTGTTCCAATATTTCAGGGGCTGCCACAAAGAAGAGGGAGTCAACCAAAGCACCTGAGGGCAGGACAAGAAGCAATGGGTGGAAACTAATCAAGGAGAGAAGCAACCTAGAACTAAGGAGAAATTTCCTGACAGTTAGAACAATTAATCAGTGGAACAACTTGCCTCCAGAAGTTGCTCCAATACTGGAGGTTTTTAAGAGGAGATTGGATAACCATTTGTCTGCAGTGGTGTAGGGCTTCCTGCCTAAGCAGGCGGTTGGACTAGAAGACCTCTGATGTCCCTTTCAACTCTGTTTCTATTCTATTCCTCGTCAAAATATATTTTTGGTGCAATTAATTTTTATTTACCTTTCTCAAAGAAATACATTTTTATTTAAATTTACCCCTAATAAACAGCTTGGGAAACATGCTATTTCTGATACATTTACACATTATTTATACCGTGTTTCTCCAACAATACGGCCCATCCCAAAATGAAGGCCCAGCACTGTTTTTTTTTAAAATTACATTTATATGCCGCCCTTCTCCGAAGACTCAGGGCGGCTTACAATTTTTGGGATACAACCCAGTGCGCTCAGCAATAGCCTTCATTCCATTGTATATGCCTGCTTATTACTAAGCGGCATTTTTACAAAGTCAGCTTATTGCCCCCAACAATCTTGGGTCCTCACTTTACCTACCCTGAGAGGATGGAAGGCTGAGTCAACCTTGAGCCTGGTGGGATTCGAGCCTGCAATAATTACAGGCAGCTGGATCTTAAGTGCAGGCATTTAACAGCCTGAGCCACCAAGGCTCAATGCATTCTCAATGCGTTTTGTGTGCATGCAGTTAAATTAAGGCCTGCCTCTGAAATTTGGGCCTATTTAAGTGCATGCGCAGCCATTTACAATATGAGGTGGAGGCGGCATGGGGGGGAAAACTTGCCCCACTCATCCCACACGACTCACCTGTCCATCGGAACGCACTCCCTTGCCTCTGTAACGCCACTTCTTTCTTCCCTGCCACAGTCATTGCTCATCCAAAGCCCCCCCGCCACCTCTGCTCCTTTCTTTCTCACACACAAGAAAAGCGAGCAAGAAAAAGAAAGGGAGAAGGAAGGAGGCACTTTTGAACATGTCCAGGACTTTTCAATTGTCATGATCAGCCCCTGCCATGGGTGTTGTGTGTGTGTGTGTGTGTGTGTGTGTGTGTGTGTGTATAGGGGGTGTTTCTGGCAGAGATTAAGGAAAACGGGGTGGATTGGAAGAGATTTTCCCCATGAGAATGGGGAACGCAATGCTTGTAGGGTGTGATTTATCCAGGCTGCCCTCTCCTGTTAACTCTGCAGCCTTTGGGGAAACTTGTGGGAAAAGGTTAGGTTCATTAGATACGCTTCTATGGTGGATTTTTGACTTTTCCCAATTCGCTTGCTGAAGGGGGCATTCATTCTCCTGTAGCCTCTGCCTTTTCTCTTTGGCTCACAGCTTCCAGACTTTTCCCAGTCTCCGAATAAACACACACACACACACACACTCCAATGCAGTGTCTCTGTATTAATCGTTGCTATTCTGCCTCGTGTAACTTACTGAAAAGCTAATCGATTCGGGTTTGCAAAGACCAGGTGATCCCAATGGATCCTTCCCTTTCCCCAATCTCTTTCTCTAAAGAAAGTTGCTCCAACTCTAAGAGTGAAGCAGAATAACAATGATTAATACAGAGACACTGCATTGGATGGAAGCCCCCGCACCTCTGTGTGTGTGTGTGTGTGTGTGTGTGTGTGTGTGTGTGTGTGTGTTCAGAGACTGGGAAAACTCTGGAAGCTGTGAGCCAAAGAGAAAAGGCAGAGGGTTAGGGTTAGGGAATTGGGAAAAGTCAAAAATCCACCATAGAAGCGTATCTTAGTGAACCTAACCTTTCCCCACAAGTTTCCCCAAAGGCTGCAGAGATAAGAGGAGAGGGCAGCCTGGATAAATCACACCCTACAAGCATTGCGTTCCCCATTCTCATGGGGAAAATCTCTTCCAATCCACCCCCTTTTCCCTAATCTCTGCCAGGAACACCCTCCCCCCCACACACACATACATCCATGGCAGGGGCTGATTATGACAACTGAAAAGTCCTGGACGTGTTCAAAAGTGCCTCCCCCACTCCTCTCTTTCTTCTTCTTGCTCGCTTTCCTTGTGTGTGCAAAAAAAAGGTGGCGTGGGGGGCGGCTTTGGATGAGCAACGACTGTGGCAGGGAAAGCAGGGATCAAAAGAAGCGGCCCGGTGGCCAGGCTTGCAAGATGGACGACAGCAGGCTACAGATAGGCAAGCAAGGGTGCGTGTGGGGTGCTCCTTACAGCCGCTAAAGAAGCGGCCCAGTGGAGAGGCAAGGGTGAATGCGGGGGGGGGATTAAGGCACCCCTTGAAAAGACAGCCTAGCTGTTTTTTCGGGGGTCTAAAAACAAATAAGACCCAGCCTTATTTTCTGAAAAACATGGTATGTATATATTGTTTACTGAAAATTATAGCATGTTTTTGTTTGTTTTGGGGAGGAATAAAGATAAGTTGGAAGTTATTTTAGACTGAACATTATTGCACACATTTCAAAGCCCTCATCTCAAAACTATCCATTTTGTCTTTCTATAGTAATATATTTCATTGATGCCTATCAAGATGTACCTAAGTTCAAGGATTAGATTAGAAAAAAAGAATGAATAGGGTTTTATTTATTGGGAATGAATGAACCATTTGGTCTAATAAAAGCATTCTGTTCTTTTCTCGTTTCTCTTTGGCTGGAATAAGTTGTCATTTCCCTTGCCTACAAAAGTCACAGAATGCTGCAATTTTTCCCTGCCAACAGAAACATGGAAAAGTTACCTCTAACATTGTCTGGTAAGGTTTCTTCAGATCCATTATGTGAAGGTTTCCAACAACAGGTAAAGGCCTGGGTCCTGGTGGAAAATCTTTGGAGCTCTTCTTCCAGGGGTTGCCCATTTTGAAAAGGAGCATCATGATAAGTGTAGATAGGAACAGTATTGAAATAGAAACAATCCAATCCATTGCTTTTTAATTGGCAAGTTCTTTTGTGGTTCTAATAAAAAGTTTGCCACACAGTACAATCAAGGAAAGTGTCTGCCAACTGAAAAGGTACAAATAGGATAGAAGCATTAAATTCTTGACTCAATTAGCACTAAAAAGCTTTCTCTTATCAGAAAACATTATGGTAAGTACCTAAAATGCATCATAAATTGTATACATTGATATTCAGATGACCACTGAATATTAATTTGTAGTTAATTTGTTGCATTTTATTCTATAAAATAGGCAGAAAAAACTAAATGTGTAACAAGCATTATTCAAACACACACAGAAAACATCTAACAGTTTGATGTTTTAACAGAAATAACAAACTCCATATTTAATCAGGAGCTTTAAAATGGACATAATGAAGAGCCAAGACTGAGCAAAGATTACAGTTCTGCTGTTGCAAAGCGCTCTATTAATGGCTAACCAAACACTGTTAGCAAACAATTAATATACTTTTCCCTCTCAACCATCACTGCTGTAAAGAGGTTTTGTCTAGGACCTATACAAAATCTCTTTACAGCAGTGATGGCTAAGAGGTCTAGGAAAAGATACATAATTTATAAAATGTGTAACATTCATCTTTGGAGATTGGAATGCAAGCAAGGAAGGTCAAATTCATATTTGGAAAGCAGCTGA